>PVKM010038472.1:0-14083 GCA_004027735.1 Carollia perspicillata
GCGATGCGGCTAATGAGAAAGCACAACAGGCCTGGCTCGCCATGACCTAATATAGTCTGGCATTCAAACTTAACCAGCACGTAAATGGAGACTTGTAATTGAAAACACAAGATGTCTCTCTGATGGGATGGCAGGCAGGCAGCCTGCCGGGCTCCCTACAGGGGCACGCCATGGGGGCTGGAGCAGATCACCAGTGCAAGGGTAGGGGAACTTCCTGGATTTGCGAGTGGGGGGGGTGGGGACACAGGTGAGAGCACCTCTGCAACCTCCTGCCCGCCTCTGGCTTGTGGGTTGTCATCAGGCTCACCAGCCCAACTTGCTCTTTTAGGAAGAGCAGTGGCTCAGGGACAGCTGGGTCAGAAATTCCATCACCCCGGCTTTTTGGAGAGCAGCACAGGCCACCCTCCCCTGCGCCCCCAGCCCTGCCCCGTGGACACCCTGGCTAGCCCGGCTGTGGTCCCACAGGGAATCTCTGAGAGAGTCTGGCCCAGCCCTGCCGCCTCAAACAGTGGATTGATGCCAACCTCCAGTGTAGACACGTCATGTCGGCAACACCAATGGATCGCTCTTCCCCTTCATCCCTCCTTCTGCATAAGCGTGGTCCCGTGGGTCCTCCACAGAGCTGAAGGGCTCAGGAGCTGCTCTGTGCTGACTTGTGACTCAGGTCTGGGCAGGAAGAGGGGACAGAACGTGGAGGGCAGAAGCAGCTCTGCCAGGGACCTGCTCACCCTGCCTGCCTGAGACTTTGCTGCTGTGGTACTGTAAGTCGTAAATCCTAGGAAGCCAGCCAGTCCTGTGACTCCCTGGATGGTGGGTCACCCTACCGTATCCACCACCCTAAACCTGCTCATCGTGGGGGTCCGGTGTGCTCTGGACTGGTGTTTCAGGCGACTCACCTGAGGTCATGGGGCTATCAGACGGCAAAGCGAGGACTGGAATCCAGGACCCTTGATCACAAGTTCAGGGTTCTTTGACCTTTGCCTGCATCTCTCAGGTTGTTCCATGAGGCAGGACACTTGGCTCTCTGCAGTGACCTTGGCCAAGGCCTTCCCCGGGGGTGGAAGTGGTGGTGAAACAGCAGAAGGAGGGGGCCAGCAGAGACTTGGTCACTCTTGGGGGAGTAAAAGCTCATGGGACCCCAAGTGGGGACTCAGTCTCGGCCTTAAGAATTGCCTCTCTAGCTAGAAATAGGCCACAGACTTGCCCGTGGGTGCCCGGCTCAGGTGCCACTCTGTGCCACCTGCACACCTGTACCAGGGAAAACAGGTAAAGAGCATGGCTTAGAGAGATGGCGTTACTCTCATTTCCCTTAAGTAAGTTATTCTTCAACAAACAGTTATTGCATATTTGTTCTTAAATGTGTTGTTCCCTCTGCTGGGACACACGCGTCCCCTCTCCTCTACCTTCTCTTCCTCTTTCTTCTCCTTCATCTTTGCCTCACTTCCACATCCCAGTTCCATCCATTCCTCAGGTCTCAGCTTAATATGTTAAATTTATTGAACACTTAGCACTGTGTTCAGTAAATTAATTGAACACACTTAATCCCCATGAAAACTGTATGAAGCTACTAGACCCACCTCACAGCGGAGGGCACTGCGTGGTTAACTGGCTTGTCCAAGGACACGTGAACTTACCCCAAGGCTGGAGTGCAGCCTGGCCTGCCCTACCCTGGAAGGAGGGCGTTCCGATGCCCACACCCTCGCAAAGCCTCTGTGGCTACTCCCAGTTGGAACACTTGCCACAGAGCCATGTCACACCCATTCTTCTTCTGTTTCCATGACGCTTCATCCCTGGGTTTAGACATTTAAAAAAAAGCTCAATAATTGAACTTTGAATGAATGCATGAATGAACTGATGGATGAATTAATGCTGAAGCTGCTCTGGGGCTGAGGTCTGCAGCAGAGGCTTTGGTTTTTCACTGTGAGGTACCGGCAACATCCAGCCAGGGGGTTCTTGGTGTCACAGGATACTCACAACTCTCCTTTCTGGAGTACCGATATAACCGTGAGGTTGGGGAACAAGGTGACTTTCGAACACTAACACAAACGTGGACTTTTTTTTGCAGTGGAGAGATATTTTTATGAGTTCTCAGGATACCACTGAGATTCAGAGGGAAGTTCATGCTTGTAGGGGCCTGTGTAGGCAAGTCTCAGGCCTCACTCAGGCCCTCATCCCCACTGTAATCTCCCCTATGCTGTTGGGGGTGCTTCGGTGAAAAGTTTGAGAAACGCTGCTCAGAGGAGTGGCTGCAACTCGGGGCATGGGTGACGTGGCTCAGTGTGGGGACAAGGGGCACTGCACTAGCAGATGCGTGGAGACGGGGACACGCAGCGACTCTCTGCTGGCTCCTGGGAGCTGGGAGAGCAGTCCGCCACTGTGAATGGCTTTAGCTTTGAGCGCGCCAATAGCTGTTGAAATAAACGCTTTGTAGCCACATCCTGAAGTACCACTACAGCCTCTTGGAAAACCTCACACTATTTTTAGTCCCTTTAGCTCAAGAAAATACCATCTCTTTTCCTCCCCACAAGCCAGTTCATTGTTGATCTTGCCCGGGTCTTAAAACCCTGCTCTCATTTTTAGCTCAGTGAGACCAATCAGCAGTGGGGTGGAGTTCCTCCGTCCATTTCTATTTCCATATCTCGTGTCACTTGTTCACACGGGAAAAATCCAGCTTTCCCCCCCGTGTGGGGGCCCGTGTAACCTGGCTTTGTGTTGTAGGCATGTGATTGCTTTGAGTCATGGGGGGATGAGACGGAAGGAACATCAGAACTTAAGGTCCGAGGCACCTGAGGTTGGATGACTGGCTCTCAGCTCCCACCTTGTTTATTTCAGAAGGGTTTCCAAGGAGAAAGGAGAAGAGGAGGAACAGAGACCCCCAGGACGCGAGAGGTCGAGAGGGGTAACTTTCTCCATTGGAGGAATTCACTCTAATGTCATAGGAATGCCAGAAGAAGCTCGTGGTTGTAGGTAGTCCCTTGCAGTTTACAAAAATACTTTTCTTCGGTGGTCTCTGTATGTGTCCACAACCATAATAGGGAAATGAGCAGAGGATGGAGGGGCCGATGCTGTCTGGAGGGACGGGGAAAGACCACAGGGGAAGTGACATGCTAGCTGGGACTTAGAGGATAAGAAGAAAGGAAGAGAGGTTCCAGGCAAAGGGAACAGCATGCACGGATGCAAGGAGAGGTAAAAGGGCGCTGTGAACGCAGGACACGGGGAGAGGCAGTTCAACACCGACACTGCAAGGTACACGTGTGGGAGCAGCACTGACGAGACTCGGGAGGGAGAGTGGGTGCAGACTTTGAAGGGTCATGCGTGTTGTCACAGGCCACAGGGAGCGGTGGGTGTCTGTTTTGTAGGACGTTCACTCTGGAAGCTGAGTGGAGGCCAGCCCATTCTGGAGTGTGAGGACGCTGTGCTGGGCACAGCATATTGGAGCCCTAATGTAAGAGGACGGACCTTTTATTTTAAAGGTCTGATGAGTACAGACCGGACAGGTAAGGGTGGGAAAATTTCATGTAACCCTCTAAATAGGGGTGCACACGGCTACCTCCACTCTTCCTTCTCTTGCCCATGGCAGACATTGCTAATCAGTCACAGCACTATGCCCTGCTGAGCCTGGCCGTGGCCACTGATATTCCCCCCCAGAGCAGGGCACCACACAGCCATCATCATCTATCTGAGGTGGTGCCTGAAATGAGGCATATTTGCCCTTCTTGCCTCAGGAAAATGAAACCTTACGTTGAGGTTAGTTTCCACCACGGCGCACCGGCTAGGAAAGTCCAGTGGGAAAGTTCCTGAGAAGTAGCATTCAAAATAGATAAGGGCTGTTCGTGGGGGAGAATCAAGTTGACAACCTTGAGAAAGTACCACTAAAAAAAAGAAATTACCTGGGGATTAATTTTCCTCCAAAGTGGCAGAATCGCACAGGAATCATCACAAACCTGTCACTCTACCACACACTTGGAAATTGGAAGCGATTTTCAAGGCCTTGCCTCTGTACGCGTCTGTGTCACCTCCCAGTTTCTGCTTTCACAGGAAGAAAGAAGAGGGAGTCGCAAAATCCGACATAAAAGAGGAATCGGCTAGTTGGGTTTCCAGAGGGAGCAGGGGGCAGGACAGCCACATTCCTTATCTGTCCCAAGAAGGCCGGCTGTGCTTCTGGTTAGGAAAGAGGTGAGACGCCCCCTGACCACTCCCCACTGTCCCCAGGGACAATCCCAGACTGACAGCAGGGTTCAAGTTCATTGGAAGATCTGAGCTTTGTGCTGTGGCTGCCAGTCACCTTCCCTGCAGCCTTGGGCAAGCAAATACCACATTGGACTTTTGATCCTCGCCTCTTTGAACTTGGCCTTTGCCCAGGGCCTATCTTTCCTTCTCAAGCCCCCCCAGCCCCACCCTAAAAAGCAGAAGAAATGTGATACTGGCCAGTGGTGTTCCCTCCCATCCCCAGGTGTGGCACAGGCTGCAAGGTGCTGTGAAGGGTCCTGCCCCACCCCCCTGAGCAGGCTCCACCTACTTTTCTCACTGTAAACAAGCATCTGTTTGCCTCCCCTTCATCTCAAAGCCCAGCCGGTTTCTAACAGGCCCTTCACCTGGGTGGCTTTATGGACCCAGCTCTCCACGCCTAAAACCAGATGGCATTTGTGAGTCCCGAATCTCCTGAACCACAGAGGAAACGACCCCACCAGGCCCAGCTGTGCACAGAATAGAAACCTCATTCGTTATTGCCACTGGAGCCGCAGGACACCCACGGGAGGCTCCTTTCCAACCCCAGCCAACTCAGGGCTGAGTCGTTCCTCCTCTGTGAATGGGGACTCCCATACCGACTTTGCAGGCTTGTCGGGAGGATGAAAGACTGTGTGCATCAGGAACTACCTGATATGGCACTTGGCACGCGACAGGGGCTCAGCATGTGCTGGCTGTCCTGGCAGCCTCAGCTCATCATCTCCAGGGAGTATCCAGGTGAAAGGAGCTGACCTCCAGCGGGATGGCCCCCCTAGCACCTGGGGAAGGCAAGAGGCCTGGAGGCACTGCTCACTGTCACTGGGTGGCAGGGAGGTTGCCGTTGTCACTGGGAAGTAGAGCTGGGGCCGGACACTTTTCGTGAATGACATAATCGCAGGAAAATCGCATGATCCAGACCTCCCGACTTCCCTCTCTTCACAGCTTTCCTGCCTCTGCCCAGGCTCACTGGAGGGATTCTGCTGGGGAGGGGGTCCCCACATCTCCATGGAGGGCTCTCCGTGGTGCCCACAGCGGCAGCCCCTTGAACCCCGAGGCCTGTGCTGCTCTGCCAGGCATGAGCAGAGCGGCCTAAAGGTGTGGTGGCAGATAATTGGACCCCCTTGAAAACAAACTCCTCTTCAATTCAGAGGGTATCGGGGAGGACCTGAGATGGTCATCCTCAGTCGACCCCCAAATGTACCCAGCAAACCAAATGCTCATTGGAGTTGTCGCCACCCTATTGAGGGGCCCTCTTATGTTCTGAACACATGGCAGTGGCCATTTGCGGTCCCCCACACCTTCCAACATCCTAGGACATCCCTCAAAAGCCACTCTGGTAAATGTTACCCCTCATGATAAATCTTCTGTGGGGGTTTTGTGTCTCCTATGGGTGAAGTTCCAGGCAGCCGCCCAGCTACCCACCTGCCAGTATTACTGAGGTCTCAAGACAATTCCCTTCTTACAAACCTGCCGATCTACAAATGCCAGCAATTACCCACATGATAGCTGCTCAGACCGCAGCCACTCAGCCGCCTTTTCTCATCACCCTTCACTGTTGAAAGGGCGAGGACGTTTCTCGGGCCACCCGGCACAATACAGGACACTCACACCCGGCACCCACCTGCCTGTGCCGTGTCCACGTAAAGAATCGGTAGTTCTTGTCCAGCCTCCTCAGCAGCATATCGAAACATCGAGAAGGTGGGGACCCTGCAGGGGAGGGCGCCAGGTGAGCAGGATGTATAATGAGATGGTATATTGGCAGTGAGAAATGCTAATGTTATTAATGTCTCGAAGTTATCACTGATGAGCACTTACCACACTCCTGGCCCTGAACTCACACTTCACGTTGATTGTTCCCTTCCGCCCAACTTGCGGAGGGATCTCATTGCCCCCATTTTACAGCTGAGGAAGATGAGGTTCAGAGAAGACGACTGCAGACGGCCAGTCAGTACATGGGAAACCTGGGTCCACGCCCACGTTTGTCTGAGCCCCTCCGCTACCTCGCGGGTCACTGCCCCATCTGGTTGTAGATTCCAGTCTTGGCCCTGCTGCTTCCTAACTTGGTGGGATCCTGGGCCCGCCTTTCCACCCCTATTTGTTTCCTCAGTTATAGGATGAGAATGATGCTGTGATTGATTAGCCATGCCTGAAAGGGAGGAGTGACAGCGCCTGTATGAACCCCTATTTAGAGATCACATGAAATTTTCCCACCCCTACCTGTCCAGTCTGTACTCATCAGACCTTTAAAATAAAAGGTCCGACCTCTTACATTAGGGCTCCAATATGCTGTGCCCAGCACTGTGTCCTCACACTCCAGAATGGGCTGGCCTCCACTCAGCTTCCAGAGTGAACGTCCTACAAAACAGACACCCACCGCTCCCTGTGGCCTGTGACAACACGCATGGCCCTTCAAAGTCTGCACCCACCCTCCCTCCCGAGTCTCATCAGTGCTGCTCCGACACGTGCACCTTATCACGTAGCCATGGAAGACTGTCTCTCCTTGTGGCCTGAGTTCACTGTGCCGCTTTATACCTCTTTGCATTTGCAAATGCTGCTCCCTTTGCCTGGAACCTCTCTCCCTTTCTTCCTACCCTTGAAGACCCAGCTAATTTGTCACTTCCTCTGAGAAGTCTTCCCTGATCCCTTCAGACAGAACCGGCCCCTCCATCACCTGTTTCCCCAGCATTCTGGTTGTTTCCCTGCTCTAGTGGACACGTGACCATTCCAGACACAGCAAGCTGTTTCCCCAGTAGCCCATCGGCCTCCACGGGACGGGGACACCGTAAGATTCTGCAGTGCAGCGCTGTCCCTGGCTCATAGATGGAAGGGACTGGGTGGAGGTTTAGGGGCTGAATAAACATGAGGATGAAGGAACTCTGGCTGTGTTGCCAGTGACTTGAATTTCTATTCCCATTTATTCCTGCCTGCCAAGGACGTGGCTCAAATCACCCCCGTTGTAATGAGAGATGAGGAGGAAGAACAGTGATTACATGTGCTTGATAAAACTCCTCTGTTTCGTGTTTGGAATGAAAAAGGGAAGGTTAAGACACAACAGTGCTTATTTCATGTTGTTTCTATCAACACTGATCTGGCTTCTCCAGTCAGGGCTGTGTGTCAAATCCTCCCCTGCTGAGCTCAGGGGCAGGGAAAGTGGCACCGAGCTGGGCGGGATGGGGGCAGGAGCAGGTGTGGCAGCGGGACAGAGGTCGCTGCTGAGGAGGCTGGGGACCGTGTTACAGGAGGAGGGGCCTCAGCAGTGGCCTGAGTGGAGAGCGGAGAGTGGGGAGTTCGTAGGGTGGGCCGGCTGGTCCAGGGAGGAACAGTGAGTGCAGGGACTGGGGACGTGCGCCCAAAGGGCCGCTACATCTGGAGCTCCGTGCAGACACGGGCGGGGTGGGGGGCAATCTGCCGCATTGCTCAGCACAGGGCTGGCCACTGTAGGGGACAACGTGGAGTGCTCACGGACCCGCTTGCTGGTTTTTCTTTCCCTGGCTGGCCTGTTGACATATTTGTGCATCGGTCTGTGTGGCGCGTGGGATCTTTTGGAGGTGGCAGAGGCTGTAAGTTTTCCTGAGAGTAGATTGTGGCCCTGTCTCATACTCACAACCTGCCCCTCTAAATGGAAGGGCAGGAAGGGAGGGTGACCCCACCCACACCCCACAGCCACCATCCATCACCCCTCCCACTAAAACACCAGGCAGGTGGACTTGGAGCGGTGTAGCCAGGGAGGGCAGAGTCCCACAGACCCCCTTGGAGCCTAGCACGAGTGGAGAGGAGCAGCTCAGGCACTAATGAGAGTCCCTGGACGCTTCCTCCATCTGCCCCCACAGGACTGGGAGGGCTGCCTGAGGCTGCCTCAGGACGGCCTCACAGGGCTCGGTCCTGCCCTCACAGCTTCTCCCCCGAGGAGGTGGCCAGGATTTCAGCCGGGTCATCGACATCATCGTCTGGGGCCGATCCTGACTGGGGCCTCTGCTGAGCACCCGGCACTGCACCAGGGCGTGGACTCTGAGGGCCTTCCCTCGCAGGGCTCAGAGCTCAGCAGAGAGACCAGACCGACAGTGGGAGTTGCTAATGCATGGTGTGCATATGACCTGAGGGTGCCTTGGAAACAGACACCCCCCCAGAAAGTTGTGCAAAGTGCGTTTTAGCCATAAATACTGTTTGGCCTGACTCACATGTTGCCATGCCCTGTTCTGCCTAACTTAGCCCTCAAAGCAGCGCAGTCCAATAGAAAAATAACATGAGCCACATAGGTAACTTAAAAATTTCTGGTAGCCACATTGAAGAAGTAAAAGGAAACAGGTGAAATTCATTTCAATAATGCATCCATAGAATACAAGATATCCAAAATATTATTATTTCAACTCATAATCAATACAAAATTCTTATTGAGCTATTTTACAGTTTTTTCATACTTTGAACTGCAGTGTGTTTTGTAATTACAGTGCATCCCAGTTCAAACCAGCCACCTTCCAGGGCTCAGCCAGAGCATGTCATTAGCAACTATGTATTGGACGCAGGGTCCTAAAGGTTAAAGCAAGGTTGTTAGCTTCTCTGTGCCTCAGTGTCCTCATCTGACAAGTGGGGTGATAACAGTACTTAGAGACAACACACTCAAACAGTGCCTGGATCAGGGACATTTTGCTACATGTGTGTGTTCATTGTATTGTTGCTGGTGTGCTCAGGGTATGTTGGAGGCGCTGAGCCTAAAAGGGACCCAGACGCTGGCCAGCAACAAGGGAGGAGACATGCTAGCAACCACCCCTGGAGCTCACTTCTGGAGTCCCTGGGGCCCATACTCCGAGCACCTCACCTTGGTTCCTTCGTTCTTCTGAATGTGTGGACGATCACCCCTCACACGCCCTTTGGGTTTGGCTTTGCAAGTGACTTTCCTTAAACTTGGCTCCTGTGTCCACTTAATGGTGTGTCCTACTAACTTTCGTCTTCTGTCCCTGCTCTCTGGCTCTCTAGGACTGTGTGACTCCCTAAGCAACAGACACCAGAGTGAGGATGCTAAGTGTGGGGATACTTTCTGCAGGCCAGAGCCGCACCTCCCGCTTCCTGGGCACTGCTGCTTTAGCTCGCCTGAGTCGTGGGACCTGGGTTAGTTGCTCCAAGTGGCCTCTGTTGAGCACCCACACGCCCTGCCACAAGACGAAGCCACAGGTATTGTGCCTCATTTGACAGATGAGGACAGTGAGGCCCCGAGAGTCTGAATGGCACAGTGGAGTGGGCTGGGCTGAGCCCAGAAGACATTTCTCCTGGACTTCACTTTGCCGCTCTAAGGAGAAAGGTCAAGGTCAAAGGGCAGGACCCCCCATGTGGCGTTTTGCCATTTGGTCAGTTTCTCTCACGTGCATCATGAGCCTTATTAGGGGCTCCCACAGTTATGGTGTCCAGAGCTGAGGACCCAGCCTCACTCCTTGCTCTGAGCTGCACTTAGGGTCATCTGTCAGTCAGAAAACCCTCAGCAACCTGGCCAGAGTCTCCGGTCAGTATCTCTTTCACCCACGGTGGGACTGATCAGCTCCCTGGAGAAAACAGGTTGCCTGTCACAGCCCAGTAAGCATCCTGTACCCCTCACTGTGGGCAGCTGGGCCATGGAGGGTCTCACTGAGGGGTCCTGGCAGGGTTCCCCTTCTGGCCTAGCTGTTGCTTTATTTCCTGCCCCCTGCTCTTTTCTCTAGGCCCTGGAATTAATTAATTAATTAATCTAATACTTATTGAGCGCCAAACTTTTGCTAGGCAAGTGGGACACGAGGGCAAGCAATGTGAGCACGGATTCTGTACCTGCGAGCTCACTGTCCCAGAGCCCCAATGTGCTTACTGTGGGCTTACTGTGAGCCCCTAGTGAGAACGTCCCTGGCCCAGATGCACAATCACGACTGCAGCCGAGGCTGGTGAGAGTGCTGTCCCAGCGAGTCCAGCCCGGGCTGACTGGTTTGGAGTTGGGTCCCGCATCAAGGTTGTTTCTCAAGCTTCCCAGGCGATTCTAGGGCGTGCCCAGGCAGAGCTGGGGGCGGGAGCTTCACATTCCATCCTTGGGTGGTCTCCTCAGTTTCCTGCTGGCGACTGGCTGTGGCACAATTTGATACAGTCTCATCCAAATGCAAAATTGCACCTTTTTAATTTCCAGGAGATACACTGAGCACTTATCTTTGACCCTCCTATTTTTCTCTTAAACGGTCCCTGAGCCTCATGGCAGGGTCTGGGATGGGAGGAGGCTAAAGGAGGTGGGGTCCGGGGTGGCAGAGAAGAGGCTGTCTGTTTTCACATTGTGCTTAATAAATCACGATGAACATTGACAATATATCAAAATGTATTAAAATTTAATTTCTTGACTAGCTAATATGTTGACATGGAGAAAAGAAAAGGTCAGGAGTGACACCTCACCCTCTACCTCAGTCCCCTGTCCTTAACAGGTGACATTTTTGTTCCTTTCTTCTACGTTTTTGTTTCTTTTGAGAATACAAGTAAGTTAAAAAAAACGATCCCCCCAATGCTTTACACCAAAAATCGCCTGTCATGAGCCAGGTTCGGCCCTCCCCCCGAGCCCCGTGTACGTCGGAGTTCTTTCCGTGTCAGCGCACGAAGAGTTTCCGCGTGTTTCTCGCGTCTTCTCTCAGACGGCTGGACCGTGTGCTCTTCACGGGGTGGACGCACCGTGACTTACTTGGCCAGTCCCGACTGGTCAGCATTCGGCTGTTCCCCGTCTTCCTCTGCTATAACGAGGTACGCTGCAGCGAATACCCCTGTGACTCTGTCACTCCCCGTGTTCGCAAGGCTGTCTGGAGGACAAGCTCCCGGGGATGGCCTCGCTGGGGTAAGGGGTGTGCGCATTTGTAATTTTGCTAGATATTGTCAAATCGCCCTCCATGGGGCTGCCCCGCCCCCACAAGTGACGGATGAGGGGTCTTGTCTCCCCGCAGCCTTGCCAGCAGAGCAGATAGTTAAATGTTTGGCTTTTGGCCGACTTGCTAGGTAGACAACATTATTTCAGTGCTGTTTTCTTTTTAAAGAAGATATTATTTATTTATTTTTAGCGAGAAGGGAAAGGCGGGGGAAAGAGAGGGAGAGAAACATCTATGTGAAAGAGAAACATCTATGTGAATGAGAAACAACGATTAGTTGCCTCTCGGACTCGCCCTGACTGGGGACAGAACCCACAACCCAGGCATGTGCCCCGACTGAAAATTGAGCTGGGGACCTTTTGCTTTGTGGGATGATGCCCAATCCACGGGGCCTCACTGGTCAGAGCTCAGAGCAGTTTTCACTTGCATTTTTAAAAATTATGAATGAGGTTGAGCACCTTTTCATATATTTAAGGGTCGTGTATGTTTCCTTGGCTATGAGCTATCTACTTACATCCATTTGTATTAAATTTATACACTGTAGAGTGATTAGCCTTTAATCTGGGATATGGGTTATAAATATTTCCTTTCAAATTTTTATTGCTTATTTTTTCCAGGCATGTGTTAAATTTTATTAGTCGATTGATCCATTTTTTTCTGAATTTGAGTCTTGGTGAGAGAATGTGTACCGATGGCCACCTAGAAATTCTGTGGTTTTCTTCCAGTAATTTTATGGTTTCTATTTTTAGTTTTAAACCTTGGATCTATTTGGAGTTTATCCTAGTGTATGATGTGGGGGATGGGGTCCAACTTAATTTTTCTCCAGATGGTCACCCAGGTGGCCCTGTACCCTTTATGGATTCATTCTTGTTTCCCTCAGTGACCTGAGGGGGCGCGATGATCACATCCTCAATTTCGTCCATGGCTGGGTCTATTTCTCACACTGTTGTTCTGTTCTATTGGGATATGTGTCCGTGGGTATGCAGTGACACACTGATTTAATCACTGGGGCTCCATAGCATGTCCTTTTTAATGGCTTTTCCTTTTTAGAATGCCTTTGGATATATATATTTTTATCTTTCTGTATGAATTTTAGAACCCGATTGTCCACGTCTACATCTCCCCCTCGATGCTGTTGGTGTTTTATAAGCCGTGGCTGGGAGCACAGGCTCTGGAAGGAGACCACCTGCTTTCCGTGTGCAGCTGCCATTTACTCCGCGAATTGGGGCAAATTCCTTAATTTTTCAAGCTTCGCTTTCCCCGTTATATATTTCATAAGACATTCTATAGCGAGAACATCTACGTAAAGACCTCAGCGAACATGATTTTGTTGGCTAGTGCCAGGTACAACAAAATGATGATTTTTTGTATGACTCTTATCTTCTTCATCAACATGTCTTCATGACTAAGTGTGAGCACATCAAAACGGCCCTCTCTTGAAGCCCCTTTGTGGGAAGGCCAGAGGCTGGACAGCCTTCCCGCCGACCCCGTTTGTTCAGCCCGGGCTTGCAGCCCCTGCACGTGTGTCTGCCTCCGTGAGCTCAGGCTGCAGACCCTACGGTGAGGACTTAGCCAAGAATGTTTGAAGCTCTTGGTAGCACCTTCTAGAGTGTGGGCTTCTGGTAGGAAACTGTAGTTATTCCTTTTTGCCTTATTTTAGGTTGAAGATGAAACTAAAGCTATGCATATGTATCTAAGCACTCCATGTTGTTCATACAAAAGTATTTTAAAGTAAGTAGTAGATGAAATAACAGAGACATTTTTCAACCCTCACTTCACACATGGGGAAGCTAAGCCTCAGGAAGGGGCAGTAACTCACCCAAGGTCACATAGCCACCAAGTGGGGTGCCAGGGTTGGAACCCAGGTCTCTGCCAGTCCAAAGCATAGGTGGGCATCTGTCCTGTCCAACTTTTCCTGAATGAAGCTCGAAGCCCTTGGAATATTCCCCTTGGAATTGTCTTAATAGTGTCTGTGTCAGAGCTCTGGTTTGAGGCGGCTTCAGGCCCTTGGTTCCAGAGTCCCTAGAGACTGGCTGTAAGGGGCCTGAAGGACTTGGTGGGTAGCTGTCCCAGGCCCAGGCTCTGGAGCCAGCTTGGCCACGTTCAGCTGTGTGACCTTGGGTGGGCTACTGCATTTCTCTGAGCTCCAAGTTTCCCTTCTGTGAAGTGAGAGTGACAATTCCTACATGAATGTGTATCCAGAGCTTAATACAGTGCCCAGCAACACTGGATTTGCAACACCTTTTATGTCATTGTAAGGAATAGGACACTCAGCCCCAACTGGTTTAATTATAAAAGGTGATGTTTGAGTTCTGTAACCAAAAAGCCTGGAGGTGGGTAGGTTGCAGGATTGGTTGATCCAGGGCCTTGATGATATCACCAGGGACCCAGGTCTTTTCCCTCTTCCTGTTCTGGTTGCACAGGGATTGCCAGATGCCTTGGGCTTCATAGCTGGGCTCATAGCCCCACGTCAGAGTCTGGAGGATCCTTCTGATTGGATGGACTTCAGGCACATGTGTTCCCAGGGACTGATGACTCTGGCCAGGGATGGAATGTGTTGATTGGTTTAAGCCAACTTGGGGTCCCAAGTCCATGGTATGTGTGTGTGTGTGTGTGTGTGTGCGCGCACACACATGCGTGTAGGGTGGCTGTCCCAGTGTGAACATGGGTTTGGTTAGGGAGGGGAAAATGGGTTGGCAGATGGGTGTGTAGCCATCACCCCCCTGTTGTGGTCTTTCTTTTCTTTTTTCCTCCACTCTAACAAGTATGAGGAAAACTCCCCCTGTGACATCATCATGGCCCTGCAGCGCACCTGGGGCACCGAAGATTTCTTCTCTGCCCCACAAACAGCCAGGCCTCACTCCTGTCTCCTGCCATTTGCATCCATGGACACCCTCAGCCTGTTCAAATGGGCCCTCCCATGAGGTTTCTCCAGGAAGCCTTCCAGCTGCCTTCAGCCCGCAGGGAGCCTACCCATGCTTTGGCCTCATGGGTAGGCATCC
>PVKM010038473.1:0-14095 GCA_004027735.1 Carollia perspicillata
ACGGTGTGGGCAGTGAGCAATGCTGACCAGAACAAGGGTGCCCCAGGTCCCCCAGGGAGGCTGAGCATTAGGGAAACCCACCTTGTCTTATAGTGAAGGGACTGAGGCTCAGATGGGTGAGTACCAGGTTGTGTCAATGACAGTGGGTGGGACTTCCGAGTCCCCATGTGTCACGTGGCCTCCTTGCAGAGTTTCACGGGATGATCACAGCGACAGTGCCCACCCTTTCCTTATTGCTGAGCCACATGGTAGTCTTTCTCTTGTGACATTAATTACTCCTTCTGGAGGTTAATTTGCAAGGAGACAGTGGGAGATGTTATTTTGATAGTATTATTAAAATCATGCTGGGGGTTGCTACATGACGGGAACCTCTCTGTGACCTAAGGGTACAAACCACGTAGTTGGTTCCACTTAGCTCTTCCCACGGAACCCAGCTCATCCTAGGGAGGGGCTCACTCATGGCATTGCTAGTATTTGCTCACAGTGTTCTTAACCCCAAACTGAAGCCACTTCAGGAAACTCCTCGGGGAGGAGCACGCGGGTCCGCCAAGCCCCTGGCCCGGGTGCGTGAGCAGAAACACTTTCCTCGGAGGTGAGTTTCCTGGTTTGCCAACTGCCTTCCCCTCACGTCCAGCCAGAACGCCCTTAGCCATTTGCCCACTTGACGCATTTATACAGTTATTCTTTGCTTTTTGTTTTTATGCTTTATGTCTACTCATTCAGTCATTCACTTCCTCAGTTTTTTCCCATCCGTTTATGGTTTCTTTCATTTGTGCCTTCCCACACTCATTCCTGTGTTCATTCCTCCCTTGCTTCCCTCCGTGTTCATTCATTCTTACCTCCACTCGTTCATTTTTCCTCCCATTGTCCATGTTCGCACTCACTCAGTCATCAGGGAGCTTTTTCTTCCATCGGTTCATTCATTCACTCATTCCTAAAAGTGCTCGTTTACTCGCCGCTTCCTTCAAGATTTTATTATGCATTATTCTTTGGTTCACTTGTTTCCTCAGCGGTCATGGGTTTTCTAATTTCTAGTGAACTCATTTGCACATCATTTGACAAATTAACTTCTTTGTCCACGTGCTCCGTGTGCGGGTGTCTGTCCAGCGTGACTCCTGCCACTCCTTCCCCGCCGGTAGGTGCTGGCCGCCTCAGTGAAGAGGGCCCTGTCCTGTCTGTAAACGTGCTCTGTAGTGTGGGACAAGGTAGAACAGACACAGGAAAGCACACTGGCCGCACATGTGCAGCTCAAAGACCTCCCCGTAACGGGGCGCACCTGAGGGACGGGCGCCCACCCGGAGTGCCCCTGAGCCCTCCTGCGTTTCTCCGTTACCGTCTTGGTTTCGGCTCCCCCGGTCGCAGAACCCACGGCAAGGGGTCAGTGCCTGTGGCTATGTTGGGAGGTGAGGGCAACGTGTGAGGGCAGTGAGGGGGCGAGACGGGAGGGGAAGCTCTCCAATAAGGGCTGTGTTGTTACCTCAGTCCCACGGTGGGTGACGGGAGGGCGATCGGATGGGAAACCAGAAGGCGGTGTGGAGCACAGGTGTCACAGAGCCACCCACAGGGCCCAGGATGGTGTGGGCCTGGGTACTTTCACACAGTGCCCGCGGCCCTGCGTTGGTGGAGGGCTCTTCTCCGGGCAGGGACAGTTAAGTTCCTCAGACAGTTAAGTTCTGCCACACAGGGCGCCAGGGTGGGATCAGTAACCAGAGAAAGCCCCCAGGCCAGTGGAGGGACTGGGGGTCCACAGTGGTCCCAGACCGATGTGGTAAAGGTGGGACTCGGAACAGTGGCCTGTTCATCCGGGTCATCCCTCCCGCCTCCTCTCCTTTTGGGCTCTGATTGGACTTATTTGTTACCTGATTCAACTCAGAAGGAGCCTCGGACCCCGACGGGTGTAACAGCTCTGTTTTATACACTGTGGCGCCCGCTCCATACTCTCCAGGGTGATGTCTGTCCTCACCTCTGAATTCTCTGCCAGAAAGAAACACTCAGAGGGAACAAAGCTGACAATCAGCAAGAGCTGCCTTTGAATGGCCGAAGGCGGATTTGCCCGGAGGCTGTCCATGCTGCTGGAAGCTTCCCGTACCAACACAGGCACTTAAAAGCCAAGTTTGCCGATCCGAAGTGGCCGCCAGTCTCACTCCAAAAGGAACACATGTGACCTCTCACCCACGTGCACATAGCATGCTGTTGATGTAATTACCTCTGGTTAAAATTCCATCCAGAAAATACATCACAAGAGGAACGGGTTCGGCCTGGGAGAATTCAGTCATCACGGGCACTCTGATGCCGTAAACTGACTGTTTAAATTGGGAAGAAGACATCGCCCGCAAAGGTTACCTTCACTGTCAGAATGCTTAAGCGAATGTCCAACAAGTAAGAGGTGAGTGTTTCTCACGAAGCTAATCCCGCCCTCTTCTCTTTCCCTCCTGCTGTGAAGACTTCATCCGCTGCTCCAGGGACACCCCCAGCAACTCGTCATCAGCAAATTTTCTCTGCAGCCTCAGAGTTTCTTCATCTCCTTGGAGAGACTGGACACAGCTACTGGGCCAAGAGACACGAGGCCAGGCACTGGGAGGCTCCATCTCAGCTATGGCGGCTCCGTCTGTGCACCGCCGAGCACAGCTACCGTGTCCCGGGCTTTCAGCAAACATTCGCAACTACCTTGCAAAGTGGAGGTTCATTTGTGCCTCCCACCACCATCTCCTGCCTGGATTATGGCCAAGCTGCCCAACTGGTCTCTGATTCCACAGCTGTGCCTGCCTGTAAACCCCCACCCTACCCCCTCCACACACCCACCTCCCACCTATGAACACAAGAAAACCAAGCCAGTCTTGCCCTCAGAGTGAATTTCGGCCACTGAGCAAGCAGGATGGGTGCTGATCCCTGGCTTGGGGTGGGGCAAGGATAGGCAGGGAGTTGTCCCGGCCTGGCAGCCCACTGTGGGAAGAGAATGCATGCCGGCTGGCGTCTCGAGGCAGGCAGCGGCTCCGGTGCCCAAGGGGAGAGGACGTGGGGGCATCCACTGGCCAAATCATCAAAGGAAATTTGGCCTTTGGGTCGCCCTTGGCCCTTGGGCCAGGAGCTGTGAGCACTGGCTCACCTGCCCGCTGTATCTGGGGCAATGGGCATCTCCTCCCTTTTGAGGCCGTGTGATTGCTAGAATAACACAAAAAACACCCTTTGTGGAGCATCTACTTCACTCATTCAGTGAACACCTACTGAGTGTCCACTACCTGCTGGGCTCGGTGACCCCCACAGAGCTGGTAACGATGGAGACAGGCCATCTGGACTCCCTGCTCCATCCGCTGTCCCCTCTCGAGACCTCCCCTTTCATGTTCCAGCCCCTCCAGCTGCTCCGGTGCAGACACTGTTTTCCTCACGCATCGTAGCTGGTCCCTGGTCATTCTGTCCCCCCCTGAGCTGGGACGGGGGTGGGGGGCCGGAGGGAACGAAGAGACAAAAGGAGGACCTATCACAGAGCCAAGTGGGGATCTCCTTCCTGCTTCTTCCTCTAAGAAATGACAGGTTTTACACAAATAAATTTTCACAACTAAAGAAGGACCTGGTTAAATTCATTTTCTTAGCCAGTTTATCCAAATCTAGGATTAATCTACTCATCAGCTTAGTTCGTCAGGAGAAAGCATGCTCCTTCAGGAGTTCTCTAACCAAAAATGAGTGCCTCATTAAGTGAAACGTATTAACCTGAGAACAGTATTGCTGTCAGACAGACTAATGAATGTCTTTATGGGGGACGCACAACCGTCCTCAGAGGGACCAGCCATTAGGCACTCTCTGCAAGTGCACCCAGCTGTTGTACAAGGGACAGAATCACAGAGGGAGAGAGGGGGCCAGGAGGGAGCTGGGTGGGGGCTGTGGCCACCCCTGCGAGTGATGGACTCCGCCATCTTTGAATGTTGGGGAGGGTTTGTCACTGAGGGAATCACCGCGTGTGACGTGACTCATTGTTGGGTCCAAGGGGAGGACACTGGTGTCGTGTTACAGAACAACAGGGAGGGTTACCCCCTCCAAGGACAGTATACTAATACCGTCCAGACCACCTACTGGGCTCGTCTGTCTGCTGCCAGAGGAAAGATGTCTCTCAATGCCAGAGATTTGTAAAAAGGAAAGGAAAGGTTTATTTAAAACTATACAGACTTAAAGTAGTGACCCAATGTCCCCATTAAAATATCAAAGTCCTTTAGGATAACTACGGATGCCCAGAGAGCTTCCTTCTCCCCCTGCACTAATTTGGGGTACCGTCACTCAGGAAAAGCAGCTCACGTCCGTGTTTCCAGGCTGCTGGCACCGTCAGCTGTGTCGCCATCCAGGCAGGATCTCCAATTAATCCAAAGCCATGTGGCATCCTCTGATGGCCTATTGGCAAAGAGTTCTTTCACCCTTCTTCCAGGCAAAGTCTCTCCTGCTTCCCAGACCATGTGGTCAAAGGGAGCACCCCAAAGCTGCATTGTCCTCTTCTACCAGAGCTGCAGGGGTCCCCACTCTGGCCAAAACTGCATGGTTCTGTCCTCCACCAGAGCTGTGGAGAGGGTAGGGTTGCCACTCTGGCAAAGCTTAGTGGCGATTCTCTGCTAAAGCCGTATGGTGGTTCCCCTACTAAAGCTGCGGGGGACCCCACTCTGGCTAGGCCTCGTGGCTCTCCTTCACATGGCTGCAGGGGTTCCCGCTCTGCCAGAAGCACGTGGCTTTCTCTCCTTGCACTGCCACAGCTGTGTGGTTCTCTCTCCTCAATGGCTGCCGTGTCTGGGTTTAAATCCCCGTGCCAGTCCTCCTTTGCAGCCCTATTTCTGACTCCTCCTATAATCAGTTACACTTGCCAGCATGCCTGTATTATTCCAAGTCTACTGGGCTGCCATAGTGAGTCTGGGCAGGTGTGGGCCCATGTCATGGAGCCAATCATCTCTAAGCTCTCACGCAGGAGCTGTAACCAGAGAGACCTGCCCCCCAGTTTCATCTTGGTGGAAGTCACTCTCATCCCCCTAGCTCAGAGCTTGGCCACAGCTATTTAACATATCTATGGAACCAGTTAAAGGCTATAGATGTGTTAAATGACCATGCCCCAGGTTAGCTGCAAAGCTGTTGTACAAAACAGCCCTGCATGTTCCTGCTCCATGTGTCCCTTCACCCAACTCACACCTGCTGGGGGGGGGTGAGGGTGGAGGACATCCTTTATATCTTTCTAATATTTCCCGGACACTCTGAGTTCCGGACTCCATTCCAAATCCCTGTTTGGGGCCCCCCTCTTGGCTGCACCCTGTATCACTACTAGGTGTTTAGCCTTGTTCTCTGTAAGTTCCTCCTTGAAGACCTGCCTCCCACTTTGTGAGACAAGGTCAAGGCAGCTGGGAACCTCCAGCTCCGCCAGAGGAGCAAGCCGCACGAAGGATGTGTGATGAGTGACGCCGAAGGCAGTAGGGCTTTCGAACCTGCACATGGAAAAGCCTGTAGAGACAAGAGGGCTGTCTTCAAGTAGAGGAAGGGCTGCCACGTGGAAGAGGGAGTTACTGTCCCCATGTGGCTCAAAGGACTTTCCAGCGGCCAAAGCTGACCTGAGATGAAATGGGCTACCTTGGTGGGTGATGAGCTAGCTCCCTATCCTTGTGGGGAGTACAAGTAGGAGTTCGATGACTACTTGTTGAAAGGCATGATATGAGGACTACCTAGGTTTGAGTCACCTCACAGCCTTTGTGTGCTTCAGGGCAAATAACTTTACCTCTCTGAGCTTTGGTTTCCTCTTCCAAAATCAGGGTGGGGGGATAATAATGCTACTGCTCACATTATGGTGTTTTGGGGTTATTACGTGGTTTAAATGAAGTACATGTGCAAAGCATTTAGCACAGCGTTGGGCACCTGATGAGCTGCCAGTGGCCGGGAGCTGGTCTTATTTCCACGAGGTGTCACTTTTATGGCTGGGATTCTGATGTCATCTGAAGCTTTGGGTATTGGCCCCTTTCCAGCACTCAGAATCTTTGGAAATCATCCCCTTTTTCAGCTGTTCTAGAATTCAGGGAGCATTCCTCCCTCTCCTTACCCACCATGGCCTCCAAAAACAGTCTCTGCTGGTTCAGAATCTCCACCTGGCCCTTTTTCCCTGATGGACCCTGGGGCAGAGGTGGCATTTTATTTCCTGGATTCCCACTGCCCCTGCCCGCGTGAGGATGCCTGGTGTTCAAACTGCCCCTGGGGGGGGAGAGGGGCTGTGGGATCCCGAGTCTATTCCCTGACGTCGTCACTGCATTTGAGAAGCAGAAACTTCTTGGGGGGGGGGTCACCTGTGACGGGCCCTCTTTTCACAGCACACGGCTGATTTGCTCTCTGATGAGTTTCCCTTAACCTTCCTGCCCGGACTCAGAAATGAAATTTCATTTCCGCCACTGGGAAAACACAAAACATCAAGACTCATAAAGCTCCTGTGGCAATGCCACTCCAGGGCCCGCCCCCCCGCCCCCCAGAGCAGCCTGTCAGTCTTCACATTTCTTGGTCTTTGTCAAAGGCCTTTTCTGTGGCAATTGGCCACTTTTCACTTGTTAATAGATTTAATTTCCACCGACACTAGGTGTTTTCTTGGAATTGATCTTCTTGTGAAAAATTTGCTTTGGGAACATGAAATAACCATCAGAGAGCCTTAAATGAATTACGCTTTGATCAGGAGGAGGAAACAATGCACCGGAAACCTGCTCTGAGGGAGGCAGAGGGCTGGGGCACTTCTACTGAGAGAGGGGGAGGGGTGCCCCTCACTAGGGGAACCCAAGCCCCCAGTCATGTTCCTAGTCATGCAATTAGCATTTCCTGTTCCTGGTGCCACCCCAGCTCAGCCCCCAGGGAGAAGGGGTGTCTGAGTCACTCTCCTCCCCTCTCAGGGTGATGCTGTGCATGGACAAGGCAATGAGGGGGTCCTGCTCTCTCCTCAGCCCCACCCTACTCCCCAGTCCTCCTCCCTCCTGGTGCCATCTGCTGAGGAGGGAGACCCAGAGACCCTGGGCAAAAGGGGTACAGGGACCCCAGTTCTCTAGGAATGGGGCCACGTATAGACACTGCTGAGAAATGGGAGAGAGGAGATCAGCTCCCTCCTTCCCCACACAAGGGCCAAGGAGGGCGCTCTGTTCACGGAGATGCTCGGTTAGCTGTCTTCACTACCTCAGGTAGCCTGCACCCGGCTCTGTGTTCAGCCTGGGAGTTTAGGCAGGACTTGCCTCCCTGTTCACTCTGTGCACAGTGAGGCCATGTCAGACTCTAACAGGCCCACCTTGTCACCTTGTCCCCACACCCCTGCTATGTGTTTCCTTAGCACGTGTCACCGTCTGACTTCAGATAAGCTGTGTGTGCCACTGTCTGTCTCCCCACCCAGCTTCACTCCACGAGGACGGGGCTTTTCCTGCCCCCTCAGGGCTGTGCCCCATGCCTGGAACAGCTCCTGGCACACAGCGGATGCTCTGTTTGGGGGTGACTGTTGTTGGACGTGCTCTGATGGAAGGAACGGGAAGTGAGTTGCAGGTGTCCTCAGTGGGCAGCCTTCCTTGGTGTGTGAGGGCCAGTGCCCAGGGGCCATGGGCCGGACACCCGCAGTCCCTGCTCTAAGAGCAGGGACTGCTCTAAGTCGCAGTCTCTAAGAGCATCCCATGCATGGAGCAACCAGGCCCACAACCAGCAAGCTCCACCCTCCCATGACTGAAGGCAACCCAGCCCGGGCCACAGACAAATGTCCTTGGCGCTGCTGTGGCCATGCGGATCTGCACAGCCATAGCCAGCCTCAGCCCCAGCCCAGAGGCTCACGGGGGCTCCTGTGCGGTGTCTCAGGGACTCCTGGGACCCTCTTCCCTACCAGATGGTTTCCAGCCCAACTTGAGTCCAGCAGAGAAGAGAGAGCTTCCTCCTTCCAATAACTGACCAAAACTTCTGGGCCCAGCTCCCACAGGCCCCCATAGGGTTTGGGGTTTCACAAAAGAAATTCTGGATATTATTTTACCAGTGAAAGGGTACAAGGTACTGGGTGGGAACACCCACAGATCTCTTCTTCTAAGTTGGGGTTGTGGGGGACAAGAAAAATAAGCATAATCAGAAAAAAGTCCCACTGTTTATAGAACACAGCAGGTCTCATGCCATCTCCCCAGTAATCTGGTGACTTTGGAGCTACTTTCATCCCAGGGTTAGGGTCCCATTGTTTTAGAGCTGGAGGTGCCTTCACTAGCCCACAGTCCTGCCCAGACCTCGGTTTCTAGCACTACTCTCCAATAAAAGGCACCGCAGATGCTTAGAGAAACAGCTCGTCCTAGGGCTGAGGAGGGGGCTCTCTGAGATGAGCCTGGAGAGGCTTACAGTGCCAGGAAGCAGAGGCTTGGAAAACAGAGCGCTGGCAAGGGACCCAGAATCCTGAAAGGGATCCTGAAGACTGAACGTCAGCTATGGGTCTGACGCCACTTTGGTGATCCCCACTTCGAACTTGTCATGGTCCTACACTACTAGTAGGATTTCTTGGAAGTAGTCTTTATGGGGGGTGCTTAACAGCATCTGTTACAATTCAAAATGCACCTGGCAATCTCTGGACCTAGGAAGTTTACTTCTAGAAGTCTGTGATTCTGAAAAGCTCAAGGATATGCAAGGAGACTTGCTCTCTGTAGCATCACTTGTAATGACAACGAAAACATTGGAGACAACCTAAATGTCCATAAGACCAATAATGGCACAAACATATCACTGAATTCTAAGCAGTCATTAAAAAGATGGAGTTGGTCTCCATGAACTACCGTGGGAGGATCTCTGCAACGTATTTTTGAATAAAGTTGCTGAAATATAGGAACAGCAGGATGCAAAAACACTCGATACGCGTCCCTGTCGGTTTGTGCGCAGATGCAGGTCTGCAAGGATGTGCACCTTTGCTGGGAGACCCTGGGGAAAATTCATCACGGGTCTGAGCCTCACGTGTCCCTTCTCAAGGCCACTTGTGCATGAGACCTCATCCTTTCCTGTCTGCTCAAGAACGTCGCCCTGGCAGCCCCCTCCGCTCCTGCGTTATCTGAGTCAGCTCCCCCCTGGATCACTCTCATCAGTGTGCAAACATGCCGGTGTTTATGTCTACGCCCCCGAAGAGCAAACCACACAAAAAATCCCCAGACTCTCCTCGACAAATACATTTCTTTGCTTTATCTCGACAGTCAAACCCCTTGAAAGCATTATCGAGACTCACAGTCTCCTACTTCTCTCCTTCAATTTTCTCTTAACACTCATATCAGGATCTCATCCCACCCCTCCATCCAGCACGGCTGTTGTGAAAGCGACCGGAGGCTTCTCTGCTGTCACATCCAACCATCAGTTTTCAGGTGTCGTCTCGCTCAGCCCATCGCTCTGGTGCAACCCTCCCTCCCCTGTGCCCCGCCCTCCCCCGCTTTTCCTCCTGTCTCCCTGGCTGCCCCTCTCCGTCTCCTTTGCTGATTACTCCTTGGCTGCCTGACCTGCATACATGTGCTGCTCCCGCATTCTGTCCTTGGTCCTCGGTCCTCTTCTCCTTAGCCTCCCTCCCTCCCTGGGGGACCTCATCACACTTATGTCTGTTCCATGCCATTCATGTGATGAGAGCTCCCAAATGTCCATCTCAGCCTGGAACACCCCCTGACCTCCAGGCTTGAGCATCCAAATGCCTACTCAGCACCTCCATCTGGCCATCCAACAGGTATTCAACGTCCCCCACACACCCTGATAAAGACCGACTGGGACTTCAATGAACAGGTCAGTTCCAGGGGTCTGTGGGAGGAGTTGGGGCTTATGGGAGGAGCTCTTTCTCTCTCTGTGATCCTGAGAACAGCATGGGAAGAGGGAAGAACTCCAGGCTTAGGAGAAAGTTGGGCGGTTGTAACCACCCCTCCTCTTAACTTCCACGTTGGCGTGCGCTGGATTGCAATCCCCCCCCACCCCCGAATAAACTGGTTTTGGCGATGAAACACCTAGGTGATATTGTTTTTCCGTCGACCGTTTTAACTGCAATCCTGTTTCCCACTTGCCTCGCTTCCAAACTCAGGGCTCCCACCATCTGGCTCCCTTATCTCAGCTGAGGCGACCCCATCCCCACAGCTGCGCAGGCCAGGAACCTGGAGTTCAGCTTGGCCCTCTGTCCCCCTCGCATCCCAGGTCGCGTCTCTCAGCACGCCTGTCGGCTCTCTTTTAAAACATTCCCAGGACGTGGCCACTTCTCATCACCCCCACAGCCGCCTCCCTGCTCTTCCACCCCAGTCGCCTCCGTCTGGAACTGTTGCCCTGGCTCCTAACTGCTCTTCCTGCTTCCTCCCTTTCCCCCCGAGTCAGCCCTTCCCAGAGCAGCCCCGTGCGATCCCTGTAAACTTGTCATGTCGTGTTCATCGCCTACTCAGAACCTTTGAGTGGTCTCATCTCAGGAAGGAAAGAAGCCAGGCTCCTTACAGTGGACCACCCAGCCCTACGTGGACTGAGACCCCACCCCGACCACCTTGCTGACCTCACTCCCACCCTGCTCCCTCCCCATGAGGTTGCAATTGGACTGTAGCTACAGCTGGAAGCGGGGTTGCAGGCCTCTTTATGTCCCCCTCTTGTAGTCCCGAGTTTCTCCACTTGGTCTGTCTGGGTGAATGGGTTTGAACTCCCTCACAATGGTGGCCTCAGGGCAGTCACAATACTTAAATGGTAGCCTGAGGCTCCAGTGTGAGTATTCCCCCAAACCACACAAACACTTTATTTTCTCTTATGACCTGGCGTGGAAGTCGCCTCGCGCTGCCTTTCCAAACACTCACAAGAGTGTAGAGACATGGATTGCTTTACACATTGATGGTGGGAATGTGAAACGATATGGGCACTCTGGGGAAGAGTATGGCAACTTCTGCGAAACTAAACCAACTAATACATATTGATTTGTGGATGTTTCTGTTTCAGTGCAACTTATCTAATATATGCTGTTGATTCAAGAACATTGATTTCGTGGCCAACAATATTGTAGCCCACGCTTCAACAAAGCTTATCTAACACAGGTGTTTTCTCCTCACATCACATCACAGTCTTCTTGGGCTTCAGAACACTGAATAGCACTTTGGCAAAATCAACGAGAAGAGCCCTGGCCAGGTGGCTGGGTGGGCTGGAGCGCCATCCAGGACACCAACACGTTACGGGTCCAATTCCTGGTCGGGGAGCATCCAGGAGGCAAGAGATTGATGTTTCTCTCTCTAAAATTGTAATAGAAGGTAAAGCTGGCTCTCTGTTCCGGATCCCAGATAACTCCCTGCTGGCCCCCAGACCCCAGACAACCACCTGCTGACTAGTCGACTCCCTGTCTCTGACCCAGATAATTTCCTGCTGTCTCTTTGTCCTGGGCCCCGGATAATTTCCGCCCTCAGCTTCTGTGTCCTTGGCTTCCACATTCCTGTGCTCACTGCTTGTACCACGTGACCTCACCTCTTCCTGCCTTGCTACAAGCTTATTTAACCACCCACCTAACCCCTCCTCTAGGCCCAGAATTTGGAGACTGTCTCCTCTGGGTCCGTGCGCGTGAATAAAGGCTTACTCCGTCACCCCAAATCATGTAAGAGTCTGTTTTTCCACAACAAAATCAGTAAACATATCCTCAGGTTAGGATTAAAAAAATCAACAGCCTAAAGCACAGAAATGTAAAACTGCGGCACTAAATAAGGACAAAGACACTTGAGTGCAGTATGATCGCTGAAACGAGATGGCAGAGCAGTCTCGTGTGGCTTCAGCTGGGGCCATGGGCACTGGGAGACTCAAATTTTTGTCTCTTTTGCACATGTCCTTGAATGACAACAAAGGCCCCACGAGGATTGATTTGTGGGGTACAAATAGATTTTAGTGAGACTACAAATTTTTAGATATGAAATCCATGATGCATGGAGATTGACTCACTAGATAGGCATTGAGAGAGAGTGGGGAGAGGGCGAGGGGGAGGGGAATGGGGAACCCAGCCTTGGGAGTGAGGGCTATTTGCAGCTGAAAGAAATTCTACACTTTACCTAAAGATTTGCTGAATGCTTCCTTGAAGTGCTGTGCTCTCCAGAGACCCACAGAAAAGGATTTGAATTCACACACTGTTTTTTGCCACTTTGACCCAACCCTTGAGAGCTTGTTCAGTTTCTGTCTCGAGTTCTGTCCAGTTCCAGCAGAACTTTTCTAAGTTCTACTTAGTACTGGCACTTTGCTTGGCACTGTGGAGAAAGCCAAATGCATAAGATAAGGTCTGTGTTCGAAGGAATTTGGTGCTGTTCACTCACTGTTTTTAAGAAGAGCCTTTTAGAAGCTGGGCCAGGAACAATTTGGCAAGACTGCCCCCAGTTCCCAAATCAACTCAGAAGCCAGAAGGTGTCTCTAGCTCACAGGGCCTGAGGGGCATCCAGCGGGGCCTAAAGGCAGGCAGAGGAACAGCTGGGGGGGGAGGGGGACAGTAAGGGAGAGGAAGCTGTTCTGCCCCCTTACAACCTCCGCTGTGTACTGCACAAAAGGGATGTCTGTCTTATGAACATTTTTTTAGAGTATGTGTTGATGAGCTGATAAAAAGAAGCACGTGGAAGCCTGTGAAAGCACATTTTCGTTATACCCAGAGAAGGCCGGTGAGCAGTGAGCAATGCTTTTTCCGAGTCTTGGTTCCCTACTCATTAGGCGTGCAGCCTGCAGTTCACCTTACTTCTAGGGTCACCCACCCCATTTTGGGACCTGCTGGTTGTGTTAACTGAGCAGAGAAGTGTGTTCCTGGCAGAGGGAATAGCATGTGCAAAGGCCCTGAGGTGGGAGGGAGCATGGCCAATTTGAGGTTCTTGAGAACGGACTGCATGCCCAGGGTGGAAGACTGTGGGGGAGGAGTGAGGGGGGAAGCTGAGGCTGGAGACCGGAAGAGTCAGCCCAGGCTGAAGTGTGTCTCCTAGAACAGTAGGAAGTCACAGAAGGTGCTCTCTTCTGTGGCTCAGAAGGAAATGGCTCAGAAGGAAATGAGAGCTACGGTGGGGATCAAGAAGGCGGAGGCAGAGAGCTCTCCCACTAGTTCATTTTCTCATTTAGCCATCTGCATGGGGCATACCCATATGGTTATGTTTTATTCCAATTTTCTGAAGTTGGGGCCATCACTCAGGCCCGTCAACCCAATTCTTCCAACTTTTTTCTTCCTGGGAACTGCTTTGTTCGAAGATAGCACGGAACCTGGCGACCAGAAAGGCCCTGACTCAGGTACATCTTACTCCTCTCCCACGTCTTCCCTCCTTTTCCTGCGTCAGGGTGAAGCAGACCTGGACTCTGGCCAGTGGGGAAATGGAGTAGGTATGGGGTAGGACCCAGACACCAGCTGGTTGCAGCTTAGCTTAGTTCTGGGGGCTCCAAGGAGGAGGGATTCAGAGGAGACACAGGTGTGCAGATGAAGGATTGGCCTCACAGGAGCTTCGTGGGAACTGGCAGGGCCCAAACATGGGGCTGGAGCTCAGGGGCCAACCATGAGGGCAGCCCTGGGAGCCCTGGGCGGGGAGAGATGCACCTCAGACAGGAACAGAGGCTGAGGCCCCAGGCAGTGCTGGCCAGTGTGAGAGAGGATGTGGCTGCAGCCCACGTCAGCTCCACCTGTGTCAAATGCTCACCAGACATCAGGCACTGGGCTTGCAGCTGCTCCAGGCCTGAGCTACAGCTTCTCAGCTTCTCTGAGCCCCCAGGTGGGCATGCCGCAGTGCCAGGGGAGCAGAGGGAGCAGAGGGAGACAGGCCCCTCCGTGTCCGCGTATGCAGTCTGTAAAAGATCTGGGTTTACCCTGGGTCTTCCCTGCGTCACTGTGGAGGCCCTGAGTGGGGCCCAGGCTGGATCTCAGTACTTGCCATACTAACAATAGTGAGCAACGATTTCTGTATATCTTGCATTCTACTAGGCACTCACATATTTAATCTCATTTAACCCCAGGAGGTAGTGTCATTTAATAGAAGAGGAAAATGAGTCTTAGAGAGTCTCCTGAAGCGTCAACATCAAAGGTCACCACCCCCATGGTGATACAGAGGGATTTTAGGGACAGGAAAGACATAAAAAGGTCTTCCAGTCTACCCCTCTCCCTCCAGGCAGGGAAGTAGTGTCA
>PVKM010038474.1:0-14101 GCA_004027735.1 Carollia perspicillata
TCAAGCTCCCAGGATGGAGCAACAGAGCCAAGTGAGGAGCCAATATAACATCTGTCTGTAAAAATCAGTGGGAATTTTGTCTACCAGGGAGAGACAGGAGTCTTCTAGAAACCCAGGTACCCTCTTAAAAAATCAGTGCACAAAATCTTCTTGGCCATTCATCCTGGGTTCCAGCAGGAGGGAAGATCAGAGTGGAGTGGAATCATAGGAGGACAGACTGGGTTGGTGGCTCCAGGCAAAGAACTGAAGGGACAGCCACTGGCACCCCTGTGCTACATTCTTCTCCCACACTGCCCACTGACACCATCTTTCCTAGGTTGAGCACTTCCCTCCATACTGCATCAGCCTGGAAAAATGTATTAGCCCCACCCTCCTGATTCCTGTCATCTTGCTCTACTGAGCTCATGCTCTGCAGAGGAGTCAGCTGCCTGGACCTGTGGTGTAGGTATTCTTGGAGGGTTCTTGAGAGCAAACTCAGGGGTTGTCAGTGAAGGGGTGTGTGAAAGGACTCTCAGGCAGGGACCATTTTCCCTCCCCTAACCACATGCCAGAGCAGCAACAGCCTCCCATGGGAGATCCACTAGCCTCACCCTCCTGACTTCTGGTGGCCCCTCTCTACCAAGGTCACACTCTGCAATATTGTCAGCTAGCTAAGGCCAGCCTGGGCCCAGGGTGCAGACTCTTGTAAAACTCTCTACGAGGTCTAGGCTGATTCAGGGAGAGACTAAGTTCTATGGCTCTAGGACTGGGGGGCATTTTACTCTCACCCACCCAACAGGTGCCACAATTCCTGTGCAAATACTTCCATTCATACAGCCAAATCTTGGCCTGTTTGGGCCTGAAAAGCTCTACTGGCCTTACCCTGATTACTTCCTAAAACTACACACCACCACAAAGGTCCGTAGGTACCCAGCAAGTGACAGCTGGCCTTAGACTTTGTCTAAGTGGCCTCAGACTCAGCACTGGCACCAACTTTGAATCTGTATCAATCTGGTGAACACTTGCCCCTACCTGGTAACTCATGAGAACTTACCTCATACCACTGGTATTCCACCAGAGACTCTTTTAGTGACTGAGCCTAATAGGCAGCCAGCAGGTAGAAACAGGGGCAGAGACAGATCTTGTGGCAGAGACAGATCCAGTGCCTTTGGCCTTTTGCTGATCTGTCCATGGGCTTGGCACTGGTGAAAACTGACAATGGTGCACAGTTTGGCCCCTCCCATGTACATGCAGGCACAGCAGAGGCTGCCATATTTATTCATCCAAACAGGTAATCCAGGGCCAGACACGAGCAGTGCCTGACACTGACCTATACTGGAGTTCTGCCCAAGAGGCCCCAGAACCACCACGCTCAGTGGCAGGATTCAGACTACATCAAAGCACAACTCAATTAGCTCCACAAGTGGTATATCCAAAGGGGGACCTAAGCAGACACCAGACCCTGCTGGAGCAAATTTCATTTTATGGATTCAGCCCCTGCACAGCAACTCATACAGTGTGGTCAGGGTCGATCCTCAGAGTCAGCCAGCCAGAGGAGCAATCACACTCACAGACAGACCAAGAGCAATCAAGACTCAACTACAACAGGAGGGTTCACATAACCCACACAAGGAATATTCCTGGAGCACCTAGATCAGGTGATCAAGGAGACTGCATCACTGAGCCCCACAAGACACCTACTACAGAAGGCCACCATAACAAGAGTAGGAGCCACAGCAGATCCACCTAATAAACAGAAACAAATACAGACAGGAAGCCAAGATGAGGAGACAAAGAAACATGCCCCAAATGAAAGAACAGGAGAAAGCCCCAGAAAAAGAACTAAATGAAATGGAGGCAAGCAATCTATGACATATACAGTTCCAAACGATGATTATAAGGGATGCTAAGGGAACTTAGGGGAAGAATGGATAAACTCAGTGAGAACTTACAGAAATAGTAACATAAAAAAGGACACAACCACCATAAAGAAGAACTAGTCAGAAGTGAAGAATATCTGAAATGAATACAATAGGAGGAATCAACATCAGACTAGGTGAAACAGATGATCAAATTAGTGATTTGGAATACAGGGGAAAAGAAAACACCCAATCAGAGCAGCAAAAAGAAAAATGTAACTTTTAAAAATGAAGACAGTTTAAGGGACCTCTGGGACAACATGAAACATAACAACATCTGCATCCTAAGGGTACCAGAAAGAGAAGAGAGAGAACAAGGGATTAAGAACCTCTTTGAAGAAATAATAAATGGAAACTTCCCTAATGTGTTGAAGGAAACTGACACGAAAGTCCAGTAAGTACACAGAGTCCCAAACGAGATGAACCAAAATAGGCCCACAACAAGACACAACACAATTAAAATGGCAAAGGTTAAAGACAAAGAGAGAATCTTAAAAGCAGCAAGAGAAAAGACACTTAGTTTTACTTATAAGAGAGCTCCCATAAGATTGCCAGCTTTCTTAACAGAAACATTTCAGGCCAGAAGGGATTGGCATGAAATATTCAAAGTGACAAAAAGCAAGAATCTACACCCAGTATTACTCTACCCGGCAAGGCTATTGTTTAAAATTAAAGGAGAAATAAAGAGCTTCCCAGGCGAGAAAAAGCTAAAGGAGTTCACTACAAAACATCAGTATTACAAGAAATGTTAAAGGGACTTCTTTAAGAAGAATAAAGAAAAAAGAAGAACATAGTTATAAAGAATAAAATGGCAATAAATAGGTACCTATCAATAACCATCTTAAATGTAAATGACTTAAATGCTCCACTCAAATGACACAGAGTAGCTGAATGGATAAGAAAATAAATAAATAAATACGTGTGTGCGTGTGTGTGTGTGTGTACATGTATCTTTTGTAGATTATATATATAGGTATATGTAGACTATATATATATATATATATATATATATATATCTTTTGTAGACTAGATAGATAGATATAGACTATATATATATATAGTCTACAAAAGACCCACCTCAGAACAAAAGATAAACACAGATGCAAAATGTGCTTTTGGCAGCAGCAGTTCATAATAAACTCATAAAATGACAGGTAAGTTCAAATATCTATAAATCATAGAAATGGTATTTTCTACATATACATGAATGTTTTCTATTGGTATGGTATTATTCTACCAGGAAAATATCAAAACAAAATTTTAACAGGTTTGCTGGTATCTGCAAAAGAGCTTGGTGACATTTTGATTGGCTTTGCTATGTATCCTTATAAAATTTTTAAATAATTGACTACTTAATTTTTTATACTTTTTTAAAATTTATTTATTTTTTTATTGTTGTTCAAGTGCAGTCAATAACAAAAACTTCTACTTAGAATTATTAAAAACTGTTTATACATCTTTTTCCAAAAATCAAGGAAAGAAATCATTACATTAATACAAATATATTCATAATACTTAAATTCTATTTATAAATTGTCTCTTTCTCCATGTCTTCTTGACTAAACAGTACTTGTTAACAGCTAAGCACAGAGCTACCTTTCTCTAACTTTTAGCACAGTGTCTACCACTGAGATGACATCAACTGATGTTTTTTTAAATGAGTAAATGTCAAGGAGATAGATGCTTTAATAATAGCCACACATTTTTGAATCTCACAATCTGGCTTTCTTAAAACATTTGGTATCCCCTAGGCATCCACTCCTAAAGATATGTTCCCTGTAGAATCCATTAAAATTTCCATTGGTTGCCTTTAACCTAAATGTTATAAATTATTTTCTTTGGTGCCTTATATCTTGCTTCAAAGTGAAGATGTAAAATGTAACTGATGTTTGAAAAAGAAATCAATAAGATGTTCAGAGTTGATATGCTAAGAGCCTTGATTGAGGGTATGGAAGTTAAGGACACAAAGGAATTACAGGATTTATGTGACACTGCTTGAGAGAAAGTGACTGAACTTGGGAATTGATTTTCTGTTCAAAACATTCCAAAAGGTATCAAAGATTACCCTCAAGATGTGAAATTTGGAGAAAAAGTAAGAAAATGGCAAGATTGTGGAAGTGAAAAAGTTAAGTAGTAAAAAAACTCGGAGAAGCCAGTAAGTTCTATGGCTAATATACTGAATTTGATGGGCATCATGGGACATGAATTAGAAATGCCACAGCCAATGGGTACAGAAAGTATACGAAAAAAAAAGTTTACACAAAAGGATATAAAATGTATCTTAGACTTCTTTCATACATAATAAAATGCAAATAAAAACTATTTCAAAATATCATATTTTTCTTATTAAGTAGCAAAGATCAGGAAGTTTGAAAACAATGTGATGGCTGGCCAGAATATAAGTAAAATAGGCACCTTCTTATATTCCAGTTTATATGGAATATAAGTATACAAGAAGTATAAACTGGCACAACAATTTGGCACTACATATCACAATTACAACTGTATATACCTTTTAAAAAACTGTAGAAGTCACCCATTACTAAATAACAAGTTATCCCAAACTCTAGAAGCTTAAAACAACAAAGTGAAAGAGGAACTTCTGACATGACCGTGTAAAGAGCTCTCTGCTGACCCACTCCCCAGTAAAACTGGTGAACACTATAAAAAGAAACACTGAAAGCCTCTGCAAATGGTCCTAAGGGCTAAAATCAAATGAAGAAATGCCTATTCAGCAAAATTACAAAAATTCAGTAAGAAAGGCAAGTGTTTATGGTATCAGAACCAACACCATTCCTTTCCTCCACCCTCAGCAAGGTAAACAGTACATCCCAGGATGCCGCAGCAAAACACAGGGCTCCTTCATCCCCCCCCCCCCGCCCGAGTACCCAGTACCCAGGACAGCTTCTTCACCCCAGCAGCAAGGTATCAGCATTTTTCATCCTGCTCCAGCTAATATGCAACTGAGAGGCGAAGACTCCATTCTTCTATCTACCCATCGTTTGTGGAATAAAAGGTTCTACCTTAGGCATAGAGCACGGAGAATACTTAAGACCCAAACTCCCTTGCCCCAGCTTATGACAGCAATGGTTCCACACCAGCTGAGGCCAGCCAAGAGGACCTGAGGCTGCTGCTTCCCTCCACCAAACAATCAGCTCCTAGAATGGGGTGTCACTCAGAGGGAAGCATAATATTCTCCACAATCACGGCTCCTGAGGCCTGGCTCAGATTTTGTCTCATGTGGGGAAGGGGTTGAAGAAGCAATGTAAATATGTAGGTCCTAATCTCTTCTCAAAGGAAACTGACTTCATTTGCAATACATTATGGAGAAGTTCAAGCCTACAGGCATTCTCAACAACAGTGTAGCTTCTGGTGAATGGCAAGCTTGTAGAAAATTCATGATACATACTCGACTATAGGCCTCTAGTTTGCAGGAGAAAAATGAGAAATAAGACAGCTGGTAGGAGCACTTAAATAGTTGGAAAAAATACCAAATGCTGAACCAGAAACTTCACAGGAAACAGACTGAATTGGTTTGTAGAGTTCCTTATGCTCTGCAGGGGTAACCAACCTTTTGGAGTCTCCGGGCCACACTGAAGGAGAGTTCTGTTGGGCCATGCATTAAATACGCTGCAACATGTAATCACAAAAAGCCTCATAATGTTTTAAGTAATTCACAATTTTTTTGTTGGGCTGCATTCACAGCAATCCTGGGCTGCAAGTGGCCCACAGGCCTGCATTACTGAAAATAATTAAACAATCAGCCACCAATTAGTGAAGTTTAACACCTGGGTGTGGTCAAGGAACTAAAACAGGGGAGCCCTACCAAAATCTATCATCCTCAGTCCACTGTGGACAAAGCCAAAGCTGCACCCTCCTTAGGAGCAATATCAGAAATTTACCACTTTGGGAGGGGAAACAGAGTTTAGAATAATCCAGCCAGTCACAGATTAAATAAACCTGGAGGACAGGGATGGGGGAGACCAGTAACCAGATGGGCTACAATATAGTATCTCAAACATCCATGTCTAACAAGAAAATTACAAGTCACGCAAAGAAACAGAAAAGTGTAATCCACAAACCAGGAAAGAAGTAGGCAACAGAAACTGTCTGGAAGAGTGACAACACGTTGGATTTATAAAAAAAAAAAACACAAAACTTCAGAATAAATACTGTAAATATGTTCACAAAACTGAAGGAAACCATGGTTATAGGGGTGTCCAACCCACAGCCCACAGGTCACATGCAGCTCAGGACGGCTATGAATGTGGACCAACACAAAATGGTAAATTTACTTAAAACATGAGATTTTTTGTGATTACGTGTTGCAATGTATTTAATGAGTGGCCCAAGACAAAAATCTTCCTCTTCCAGCATGGCCCAGAGACACCAAAAAGTTGGACATCCCTGGAAGTAAAGAAAGGTATGATGACATTGTTGTAACAGAGACCAAAAGAGATAGAAGCACCAGGTGGACACAGACAGTAGTTTGAATTCACAGGAAAAAGCAAAAAGCCCTAGCAAATGTAATTATGTTACCAGCAGTATTTAGCTAGAAAAGGGGAGCAAAGGGAACTAGATATTGAGTTTAATAAACTTGGAAGCATAAGCCAGCCTGCTTGCTAGACAGAAAGCTACATCTTCACACCCCATGGGATTATAGCATTTCTCTGGCAAGAGAATTAACACTTCTCCCTTCGCCCCCTCTGGTACCAGATGACCAGGTGGGACAAGGGGAAGGCAGGCACATATGCAACAGAAGTCAAAACGTGCAGAGGAGTGTGCTGAACCAGAGAGACCTGTCAGTCTAGCCTGGGGAAAGAATGTATTGGTTGGGAGGTGGACCCTACCAAAGCATGCACAAGTTTGGGAAGTTGGTCATTTTGAGAAAGCACCTGGTCTGTCCCACACCCAAGCTAACATAATCCTAGGGGAGCAAAGAAGTGCCTTCTCTCTCTCTCTCTCTCTGTCTCTCTCTCTTGCCTGGGTAACCTGCACTCACCCATTGTATTCATGTATCCTCTCTACATGACCATGGGGCCTTTGGCAGCCACGTGGCCCATGGCCATGCAACTCTACATGCAGGCTCCAGGAGGGAGCCTGAATGGACTATAACTGGAGGCATAATCTAAGCTATCTGGATAGGGACTGAGAATCTTAGCGGCTGCCTGCTGGCTCCAAAGGACTGTATTTTAATATGAAGCAGAAACTCTGGACACTGGCATTTATCTTGGCCTTGCTGAGGACAGAGTTGGACTTTTTGCATGATTGGACAGAGGGAGATGGGACAGTGGAAACCCAAGGGGCAGCTTCTACCACAAATATAAACCACACCACACCACAATTTGCTGTGCATGGGTCCTTTAAATGCTTTTCTCGTGATCCGATGGAAGGACCTAATTCCTACCTACAACAATTATGTAAATTGTTTAAAAGCATGTTTTTCTACTTCTTCTTTTAACTGATTTGAAAAGGAACTGCTTAAAAGAATATGTATAGCCCTGGCTGGTGTAGCTCAGTGGATTGAGCGCAGGCTGTGAACCAAAGGATCACCAGTTCCATTCCCAGTCAGGGCACATGCCTGGGTTGTGGGCCAAGTTCCCAGTGGGGGCCACATGAGAGGCAACCACACACTGATGTTTCTCTCCCTCTCTTTCTCCCTCACTTCCCCTCTCTCTAAAAATAAATAAATAAAACCTTAAAAAAAGAGTATGTAAATAAAATATTGATGGGCTTAAATCATATGACGAATATAACATATGTGTAACATAACTGCCAATAACAGCACAAATCAGGTGGATAGTAGCAAAGTTTCATTGGTCTAAGGAATAGTAACATATCATAAAGTAATAATTATAAAAATGGATTGTTGTGTTTGTAACATTAATTAATTCAATATGTATAATAACAACACCACAAAAAGGGATAAAAGGGAATATGGCTGTATTTTAATAATGTTTTTATATGTCACTGCATATAAGCTTAGAAAAATATGAAGTTAATTTTGTTAAAATACCCTAAAGCAGCCACCAAAAAAACTAAAAATATATAGTAAAATATTAAAGAAATTCAAGTGCTACAACAGAAAATATTCACTAAATGCCAAAAAAAGTAGTAGTAAAGGAGGAATGTAGGAACAAAAAAGATATGAGACATATTTAAGACAAAACTGAAATGGCAGAGATGGATTCAAATATATCAATAATTAAATATTAAACATAAATAGATTAAACAATCCAAGCAAAAGACAGAGATTGTCACACTGGATTTTTAAAAAAGAAAATATCGTCCAAAAATATGCTGCCTACATAGGCCATACTTTAGGTTCAAAGACTCAAATATACATTGCAAGTAAAACATGGAAAAAGCCAAATAGTGAAAATAGAGTCAATCCATCAGGAAGATACAACAATTATAAACATATATGTACCTCATAAACAGAGGATCAAAATACATGAGCAAAAATGACAAATGAAAAGAGAAATAAGAAATTAATTATAGTAGTTGGAGACTTTAATACCCCACAGTGATGGTTAATTTCGTGTGCAAACTTGGAGGATATTTTTGGATAAGATTAACATTTAAACTGGTAAATTCTGAGTAAGTGGAATGCTATCCATAATGTAAATGTACCCCACCCAGTGAGTTGAAGGCCTCAACAGAACAAAAAGACTAGCCTCCCCGAACAAGAAATTTTCCTTCACACTTGATCTGCACTATCAGTTCTCCTGGGACTAGAAGGTGACAGCCCAACTGCAGATATGAACTCATCAGTCTCCATAATCAAATAAGAAAAGTCTATAAAGTAAGTCCATACACACACACATACACACACACACTATATATATATATATATATATATATATATATATATATATATATATATATATATATAAATTACACACATCCTTTCAGTTCTGTTTTTTTGCAGAATCCTGACTAATACACCCACTTTCAATAATGGATACAACAACTAGAAAGAAGATCAACCAGGAAATACAAGACCTGAATAGCACGTAAACAAATTAGAACTAATAGATATCATAAGAATATTTCAGCCCAAAACAACAGATCATATATATATATACATTTTTCAAGTGCACATGGAACATTCCCAGAATAGCCCATATGTTACAACATAAAAAAATGAAATCTTAATAAATGTAAAAAGATAGAAATAACACAAAGGATGTTCTCTGAATACAATGGAATAAAATTGGAAATCAAATGGAAAAAATGAGAAACTCACAAATACTAAACAACACGCTCCTAAATAATCAAAGAGGAAAACAAAATAAAATCAGAAAGTATTCTGAGATGAGGAAAAATGAAGACACAAAATATTAAAATGTATGGGATGTAACGAAACCAGTGCTTTAAGAAAAATTTATAGCTATAAATACCTATATGACAGAAGAAGAAAGGTCTGAAGTCAATAATCTAATGTTACAAAGTACTACAGGGAAAAAACATAAGAGCAAATTAAGCCTAAAGCAAGTAGAAGGAAGGAATTCTAAAGAATAGAGAAGAAACTGATGAAATAAAGAATAGAAAAATAGGGAAAATAAATGAAACAAAAAGCTGGTTCTTTGAAAACACAAAAAAACAGACAAACCTTTAGCTAAATCAACCACAGCAAAAACAGAGAAGCCTCATATTACCAGAATTAGGAATTTAAAAGTGTATATATTACTAACAACCTAATAAAAACAAAAAGGATTACAAAGAAATATAATAAAAATTGTACACCAGCAAATTAGGTAACTTAAAAGAAATGGACAACTTTCTACAAAGACACAACTGACTCAAGAAAAAAAATAGAAAACTTGAAGCAACAAGTGATTTCAATTAGTAATAAAATAAATTACCCACAAAGAAAACCCAGGGCTGAATGGGCTCACCACTGAATTCTACCAAATACTTAAAAAAGAATTAATACCAATACTTCAAACACTATTACTCTTCCAAAATATAGAAGTGAATACTTTTCAACCCATTTTATAAAGCAAATATAAACCCTGACTAAAAAAAAAGGCATCACAAAGAAAAAAACTACAGACTAATTCCTCTTTTAAACAGTTAAAAATTTTCACAAAAATATTAACAAAACAAATCCAGCAACATATTAAGTATACATCATGACCAAGTAGGATTTATCCCAGGAATGCAAGGTTGGTTTAACATCTAAAAACGTAATTAATGTGACATATCATATCAACAGACTAGGAAACAAAAATTACAAGATCATCTTAACAGACACAGAAAATACAATTAACAAAATCAAACAACCTTTTATAATAAAAAACACTTCAACTAGGAACAGAAGGATCATTCTAAACCAAGCATAGTACTGAGGCGCTTTCTCTTCCTCATGTTCTTCAGTTCAAGAATGCTTTGTTCAGGCATCAGTTATAATACTATTGACCAATAGAAGTGGTCAATAGAAATTAATCAACAATATGTTCAATTGGATAAGGTATCTTTAAATAGAAACACACAAAAAAGTAATACGTTAATCAGTGAACAAAAATGTTGTGACCAGAGTCTCATAGGAACCTAATGTTTTATTTACCACATGAGCAATTGTTAAGTGTTTGCTAATCAGGTGTTCACAATGACTTTATAGAAAATAATTGCTCTGAATAACACTAATTGACTCTAAACACTAATGTAACTGGGTAAAATAACAAGTCTGGGATTTGCTTCAAAATGATCCACTGGCAGCAGAGGGAGCAAAGGAGCAGAGGGAATAGAAGAATATAGATGAAACAAGACTGGTCATATGTTGATAATTTTTCAAACATGGGAGTTCATTAATGCATTTTCTCTGCCTTTGCGACCAACTAAAATTTGCTGCAATAAAAAGTAAAACACATACATACAAACATACATAAAGATATCTCACCAAAACACTTATAAGGACATACAGTAAAGTACAAAAGGTCTAAAAAATAAAGAGGTATGAGTAAGGGAAGAATATCTCCAACACAGTACTAATGGCACTTGGAGCAGTATAATTCTTTAACCGAGCAGAATTATCCTATCATTTCAGGATGTTTAGCAATCCCAGCCTTCGTCCACTATGTCAATAGCACCAATGATGTAGGCAAAGCTTTATTCACTAGGCCATTCATCACAGAATCATTATACATTTTTTTAAAATAAAATAACCTTAATGTATAATAGGAAGACACTGGTTAAATATAAATATGGTATATCAAAATAATAGAATACATTGTAACACCTAAAAATACTATACTTCCTCTTGAAGAGGATAAATGGACAATATAACAATGATGTCCCAATAACAATGCCTTGAATAAATTCCTATGAGTGTGTATAACAGGAAAAGGGGTCCAAATGGACCTTAAATCTAACAAACATCTAAAAGACAAAAGACAAAAGAATGGGCTCAGAAAAAGACCCAGAGAAGAAAAATCATAATCCAAACCCTAAATAGTGTCTAGAGGGAAAAGGAAGCTGCTAATTCTGAAAGAAACTCAGAGAGGCTCTAAGTACCCGATCAGTAAACACAGAGAGCAGAAGCACCCAGGAATCAAGATGACTAATCTAAGGAACCATGTACCAGAAAGCTAGCCTTCCCGCTCATCCACATTCAGAACAGCTAACTGCAGCATTTGCCTACGGCAAAAGGCTGAAGATGACTTTCAAAGCAACCACTTGCCTGATGACAGTTATCAGTAGGTTTAGAAAGCAACTGGTCCAAATTCATAAGCCAAAGGGCCTAGGGAAGAATGCCTTCAACCATTATATCAAGGTCTGAACACAGACATTCTTTATGATTAAAAAAAAAGCAGAAAAGAAGGGAGATTAGTAATTTCAGGGGTAAAAATTATTTTCAAGGAAGACCAAGACACAAATACAGGGTCTGGCACAAATAATGCCCCTTTTTTATTACAAAATCTTTAACTACAAAATCATAAGCATGTAATTCTGTAACATAACAATATCACACTCAAAAACACCATATGATATTTTAGGCGAAATGTTCAAATTAAAACTATAAATTATTACACCCATATTATTACCCTACCAACCACACTCAAGCAGGAGTTACTTCTGCTGGACCCTGTATTACACAGACTTAAGCGTAGCACAATTTCGGTAATTAATAGATATATAAAAAGATAGTTTATTTGATAATGAGAGTATTCTTCTTTGACAGATATAGACTGAATGGCACAACACTGTCCCTTATCAATAGGTCCAAACATACTACATAGTTGTTTAAGAAATACTTACATAATTATGCTAAATGAAATAAGCCAGGCGGTGAGGGACAAACACCATATGATCTCACCCTTAACTGGAACCCAATCAACAAAACAAACAAGCAAGCAAAATATAACCAGGAACATTGAAATTAAGAACAATCTGACAGTAACCAGGGGTGGGAAGGGATAATGGAGAGAAGGGGGAAAGGGTTTTCAAGAACAACTATGAAGGACACATGGACAAAAACCAAGGCGGGTGGAAGCAAGGGAGGGAGGTGAGGATGGCTGGGGTGGTGGGGAGTGGTGGGGAATAAATGCAGACAACTATACTTGAACAACAATAAAATATTTTTTAAAAAGTATTTATATAATTATAAAATTATAAATGCCACTTGTAAGTTTCTAATTTCAAAAGTCAACTCAAATTCCAGTATTTCATAGGGTGATTTATGAACTACAACAGAATTACCTGGGAAGCTTATTTTAAAAAGACTCCTAGACCTAAAAAAACAGAGTAGACAGAGTGTAATCACATTTTATCTCAAGGATGACTGAGGAAGTTACAAGGGTACTTCAACAAAAGACTTAATTCTGATTATCAAAAGGAAAAAACTGAATTAGAATACAAGCAACACGAGGAGAAACTGATTGTACTATTTTAAGAGTTTACAATAATCAAGGATAGTAAACTTAAACTGAGGTATGTATCACATATATACCTATGATTTTTAAAAGTCAAATTCCAACAATACTGGAATGATCCCAGGGCAAGAAACTCCAAAGGTGAATTCAGTTCAAGTTAACAAAAAATTATATTCAGGTTACATAATCATGATTCCAATAAAGAAAAAGGAAAATGCATCCATATGCATAGGTTCTCATTTAGGAAATGTACTGAAATCTATTTTATAGGTAAACAAGTATTTTAATTGCTGTTTTGAGTGTCATGGGACACTGTATACCAAATAATTTGATAAGGAGTACCTAGCATCAGTCCACTGTTTCTAATGACCAAGGGGAGGTCCAATAATCTATGGTTAAATGACTGGGCACCTCGTACAGGATAATAGAGTGTAAAGTAAAATCCTTCAACCAATTCCAGAACACTTACTCTACTCTACTCTGGCTTTCAAATAAACCCTGCAACTGTCTGGGGGAAAACTGAGCCATGTCTAGGAAGTTGCCAACAAGGACAATCTCAGAGTAACAAGCCAAACAACAGGGACTTAATCCAATTTTTAAAGTTGAGCTGTAATAGCTTAACACTTGCAAGGTGTTACCTGCAAGCTTCCCAAATATGTCAGAATATGAAGCAGGAGATATGACTTATTTATCTATATTATCTGGTAAACTGGCATTCCTTGAAATAAATCCAATAATTTTATCATATTCCATATTCACTTGGAAATTAAATACATCTCTTTAGGGTAGTGATTTTCAATCAATGTGCCTCAAAAGGCACACTGGTGTGCCACAAGAATTTTTAAAACATGCAGTACCTGACTATTTAGTCAGGACACTGACCTCTTCTCCCTTAGACTGTCAAGAACCCTGAAACACCATTCCAAAAGAACCTATGCACCCCAATATTCATAGCAGCACAATTTACAATAGCCAAGTGTTGGAAGCAACCTAGGTGCCCATCAGTAAATGAATGGATCAAAAAACTATGGTACATATATACAATGGAATTCTATGTGGCAGAAAGAAAAAAGGAGCTCCTACCCTATGCAACAGCATGGATGGAACTGGAAAGCATTATGCTAAGTGAAATGAGCCAGACAGTAAAGGACAAATACCATATGATCTCACCTTTAACAGGAACCTAAGCAACTAAACAAACAAGCAAGGAAAATATAGCCAAAGATATTGAAATAGAAAAGGGGATGACAGTATCCAGAGGGGAGAGGGGAGGGAATTTCGGGGAAAAAGGGAGGGGATTATAGGAACAAGTATAAAGGACACATG
>PVKM010038475.1:0-14100 GCA_004027735.1 Carollia perspicillata
CGCTGCGACATGTAATCACACACAAAAAAATCTCATCGTTCTAAGTAAACTTACAATTTTGTGTTGGGCCACATTCATAGCCATCCTGGTCCACATGAGGCCCCAGGGCCTTGGGTTGGACACCCCAGGTCTAGGGGCTTCTCGATTCTTCTTCTCCTGTGCCTCAAGGACAGACAGAAAGCAACAATCAAGTTGCTCGCACAGACCCTGTGCATTTTTTAAAGGTCTCCATTCAGATGTCACTCCATTGAACAAAAGGAATCTATTCTCAGTTGAAACTTTGAATTAAATAAATTGCTCTATATTAATGCGATATAGTCAATTGATGAGTGTTTTTATAAGAATAATAGAACACAGTAAGAGAGAGTGCCACAATCTGGAGCGACTCTCATGAAAGTGAAGCACAATTCACGTGGCATTAAAGGTGTTTTAAGCAGGGCAATAGTGTGCTGATAAAGGATCTTTATATCCTCCTGCAACCCGTGTTTATTGCTCCCTATTTTAAACCAACTCTATTCTTGCACCAGTGTGGGGACTCACTGATGCCAGCATTGTTTTCAAAATCAGTCTCTCATCCATATTCTTCTCACCATTTCTGCATTTTCTAAGTTGTATTCACAGGAATGCAGAGTTCAACAAGCTTGTTTAAAAAACAGCCTAAGATGCACAGCCAAACGTTGGGGTATTACTTTCCACAGAGATTCCCAATTTATATTGAACTTTTAAACATTCTAAGAAACTTTGTAATAAAAAGACTCACTCATTTTAATTTATCTCAGCATTTCTCACATTTATGTTATGATACAAATTACTTATAAGCATTTTGTGTGGAAAGTTCCATGGAAGGTAGTTAATATGAAGTCTATTCTACTTTAAGGAATATTCTTATTTATACCTTCAATTTTCTTTAACATCTACTTATTATTAGATTTAATAATCCTTTGTACTTTAAGACAAAATACATGAGACACCTGTACAGCCTATTGTGTTCTTTTTTATGCAGGCACTTAACCCTAATTCAATCACCCATGGCTTGAGTGATGGGGCCACACACGTCAAAGTACGGTCACCTGTGGATAAAGCAGCTCTTCCAGGAGGAAGTCCTACTTGGGAGCTGCAGAGAGCTGCATGCACTCAGGGGGATATTCGCTCCTTTTCAGTGCATGCACTCTGATGTTCCCAATAAATCTCAGTCCACAGTCCCTCATGATGCACACCTATAAATAGCAAGTCAGATTTGGGAGAATAAATTGAATGAACTGTCACAAACATTTCTCAGTAAAATAAGGGGGAAAAGTGTAACTGTAGCCTGCATAAGAATTACATATAGATTTACTCAGCTTTGGGGTCCTCTTGGTAGAAATGTATTTCCAAAGGAAAAAAAAATCAATATTAAACTCCATTTGATATATTTCTTTGCTAAAAGCCACAACTTCCAGTATTGTAGAGAGGAATGATTTATAACTATTACATCCAACAAAATGTTCTTTTTAGCCCTGAAATCTGATAATTTGGTTTTACATGGTGACTGTGCTTCCAGAAATGAAACTCCTGTCCATCACCATTATTATTATCAAGGATGGGCTGAGAGTACTGTGGAAAGCATTGCACATTTTGCCTGCTTTACTCGTGTGTGATAATTGCAGAGTTTTGGAAATGTATTTGCTACAGAAAAAGAATGAAGACCTTAGAGCTGTTTCAGGAAGAAATGAGCAGGGAACCTTGGTTTTTCTATCCTGGGAGCACTTTTCTTGTTGTACTCTGTATAATATATTTTCTCTTGGCCTTGCAGATGTGTTTTTTGAATACTTCAGCCTGAAAACATTTTCACTGCCTTACAAAATGTTTTTATCAGCATGTCTCCCTCCCCATACCGGAACTTAGTACACCTGGCAAATAAAGAATAGAGAGTGAGAATATAGTGCTCATTTTCGATTTCTAACTGTTTTTGTTTTATCATGGAAGACAGGTCATAGTTGTATGGTTGCATATGGAGGTTTTACAGCACAATGGCAATTGTAAAAAATGTATCACTCTGAGAGGATATTGGTAATGGGAAAGGCATGTGGGGGGACAGAGGGTGTATGAGGATTACCTATATTTTCAATTTTGCTGGGAACCTAAAACTACTCTAAAAATAAGTCTATTTGAAAAACAAAAAACAGACACTCTCTTAGATTAGACAGATGTCTTAGTGAGAAGAAATCAATACCTTTAGACCCTTGTACAAGAATATTAAGAAACTTGGGATGATTACAGAATGAAAGAAAAGGGTCATTCTAACTATATTATTATTTAAAATCCTTGGTGCTCACAGAATGGTGAGCTGTAGCTTGATGTAGACTCCATCCAGTGGGGTCTGTATGTTGTGGATGAGATGAACAAATTCACAGCAATTGCAGTAGTCCTGTGGAGAAAAAGGACAGCATGGCCACTCCCTAAGAAGGAGAGAGCCGGCACCCCTGCCTGGACAAGCTTTTATTGCTTTCCTGGGAGTACTACCTCAAGGAAGGTCTTCATTCATCATTGTCAGGCAGTAATGATCAAACAAAAAATAACATTAAAAGAACTCTGAGGGCTTATTCTGAGTCAGGGTCAGATAGCTAAAGGGACATAAAACTTTGGGGAAACAAACTCATTCTATAATTGGACCCTTATCATTTAAATTGATGGTGTTAACAAAGCAGGTTTCAGAGGATTTTGTGCATTCTTTCTTAGGCTTGAACGCCCTAAGGAACCTGCCCTTTCCAGCACAGGGCTATACCCACCTCCAGTGTTGTTTAGGACTTAAGTCAGTCAGGGGTAGTAAGGCAGCTAAGAGATTAGGAGACTTCTTATAGACAGAATGAGGACTCAGGCTATTCAAAGCCAAGAAGTGAGGGTCCATTATCACTTTTTTATAGCCCCCCAAGTCCTTCCCTGAGGGCCCCTTCATGACCAAGACTGCCTTAGGTTGTTCCTCTTTTGAGGAATCTTACTCGTCATTGGCTAACCAGTCAGCCACCCAGGGCCAAGCAGGGTGAAGAGAAAGGGGGCAGAAGTGGTGCCCCTACCAGGAGATAAGCTTTGTCTCCTTAGTGGCTAATGGTCCCAAGGTCTTTTTATTCAGCCTTAACCATGGGGGTTATAGCTTCTGAAACCAGGCAAGGTAGTCCCCAACAGCAGCTGGGAAAGATGTATAATAATTTTATATCAGAAGTGGATGTCCCTCCATATTTCTTTCCAGTAGTGGAATCAGTTGTCAAATCGTGAGGCAATTAAGAAGTTGCTCCTTTCCAACAAAGGAAATCATTGTACTAAACTCCCATCTGACCAGCCAATGAGCAGTCATATGTTGGGCACAAAAAAGCAGAAAATTAACCCCATGGAGCATGTATAGCTAAGCTAAAGAGAGAGCAAGTATACCAAGTAAACACTGAGAGACATCATTCCCTAAATAATTAATTTATTAATGATAGGTATTTAGCAGAAAGTAATGAAGAGACCTAACAGATTTTAAAACATTGTTGATAAAGGGTAGATACTTGGATAAACCCTAAACATGTCATGTAAACAAAGGCTCAAAACACATCGGTGTTATAAAGTGGCATCACAGCATGGAGGTAAGAAGAGTACAATATGTAGGTTTGTTTTGTATTGACAAAGCAAATGAGTAAATAATTCAGACAAGACCAAAGGAGATGTAAGTCCCTATGTGACGTCACTTCAAAAATTTACACCAATTACAAATAAAGAATTGGACACTGATGTTCAATGTATTAATTTACTGATATTTCTATTTCATTCATATATACCATCTTTAAGGTTATTGAATAGTCAGTATATATGATATTATTTTGAGCGTATACATCAGTCATTTTGGGTTATTTATTTGGTTATGTTTGTATGCATGTCTTCATAAGTCTTATGTCATAGAGTGCCTCCTCATATCATCACTTTAAGAAAAGCACATCTCAGTAAAAGACAAACACTATTGCAGTCCAGATTCTGAAACCAGGTGGGCAAAACAAAGATGACACGTTACAAAAAAAAAGAAAGAAAAAACACTCTTATATTGTTTCTCTGTATCTGCTACACTATGTATGGTTTGACTGTAATGTACTTTGAAAAGATGTTTTCCCACATGTAATATGTCCCATTCACATGTGACTTGAATGTCCCTTTGTTTTCAGGGAGAATGCATCACAGGGCTGAGCAAACTGTGCTCAATTTTTGTGAAGAAAGCTTGATTAGAAGACAGCCACACCCATTTCTTATGAAAGCATGATCTATGGTTGCTTTCAAGCTCCAGCAAAGTTGAGTAGTTGCAGCAGAGCCATTTAGCTTGCAAAGGCTACAATATTTATTGATGCTTTATTAAAAAACTTGCCAAGGCCACGCATAGCACAAAGAAAATGTTCTTCGCGTAAGAGAGGCTCAGGAGGAACTATGTGTTTCACATTAAGCATTATGTTTTATGCTGTTCTACAGTTCCCAACATTTCTTCCACATTAAACAACTTAACTTTCTCTTACAGTAATGTACTCTCTCTCTTTCCCACTAATAAGAACCTTGGTGTTAAATGTCCCAAATTCTTCAGTGATCCTGACATTGGCCAACCCCTAATTTGGAGGGTCCAAAGGAAGAACATAAATGGAGCTCATATGTGATACCTTTGAAAGTTATAAATAAGTAAAACATCATTAGTGAACTATGGTTTTCCTCCTATTTTCATAAGCATAACTTTAGCTCAGACTTTTAAGCTTCTGCACCAAAACAGGCATTATGAGGGGCATCGGTTCTCAACCGTCATTCTGCAGCTCTCCTACACCCTTTCCTTCTTTTTATTTCTTCCTGCTCTGTGATGAAACCACATGCCTGTGGACATCCCTGCACTCCTGGCAAAGCTCAGTTCACTTCTCAAAGCGTCTCCCCCTGGCCATCTGTACTGAAGCTGTGAAGCTATGTACAAAGTCTGTCCAGAAAAAGGTTCATCCATTGCTAATATAACAAGAATGGTTTGTGCCGCATCAATGTAACCTGGCAGCCAAAGAGAGTGGACTTCAATATGCATATGTGAACAATGACTACTTCACTGTACTGGTCAATGGGCGCAGTTGATGTCATTGAGTGAATATGTGTACTGTGTGGCCATCCTTTCAAAATGACTGAGCAAGTAGAACACACAGGAAACAACGTTCTGGACAGACCTCATATATCTGTGACATAGTCAGTTTTGGGGAAAACAGATCCAGTAAAGAGACTTCACAAATCGTAGAAAGAGGCCTGGATGATTTTAGCAGGAAGTTTCCAGATCCTAGTTGTCTAGTACTTGATCAAGAAGGGAAGCACAGGCTCAGAACATGTCCACTTCTTGGCCCCACATGCCCGTCGCTCCATGGAGAGATACACATTTCACGGAGAGCTAAGCAGAGCCCTCTAAAAACCTCATTCCTCAGCACCAGCAGCATCCTCTAGGACAGTGGTTGCCAACTAGACATTATTTTGTCCTGGACGAGACATTTGACAATATTTGGAAGCATTTTTGATTATTGTGACTAGTTAAGGAAGTGCCAATGGCATCTAGTGGTTGGAGGCCTAGGTTGGTGCTAAATAGATTTATCTGGTCCAAAATGTTAATAGGGCTGTGGATGGGACACTCTCGCGTAGGGTTTTATTAGAGATCCAGAAGCTCAGGACCACCCCAGACCTGCTAAATCAGAATCTGATTTTTTTAAAGATTTTATTTATTTATTTTTAGAGCAAGGGAAAGGGGAGGAGAAGGAGAAAGGTAGACACATCAATGTGTGGTTGCCTCTCATGTGCCCCTTACTGGGGACCTGGCCTGCAACCCAGGCATGTGCCCTGACTGGGAATCAAACCAGCGACCCTTTGGTTCACAGGGCCTGCACTCAATCCACTGAGCTACACCAGCCAGGGAAGAATCTGAATTTTAACCAGATCTGTAAATATGCACCGAGGCTCTTCTTGCTCCAGTGAAGGGCAGTGCCTTCTGGGACAGATGGCTAGTGAACCCTCTCACGAGATTTTCTGATGTTGCGCTTGTTATGTTTTTCCCTCATTCCAATACTGGATTTTCACTTACTGGTTTATCCCTTTTAAAAAAGAGTCAGCAAATCAGATCTTTAATTTCCAGTCTCTCATATGAAGCACAGCATACCAAGTTTAGTCTATAGGAAGAATTTTGAAGGATATTTTAAAGGTTACATGAATAAAGCTTATACTTCCTAATCAGTCATCACAGCTTTTATAACATTTGGATTACCCCAAACTGAACTCTCCTGGTTGTTTGAAACCATATCCTGAATTTGAGGAAATAGGGGAAAACATTTCGTAGACAGAATACATCATTGCTTGTAGAAGATTTCATTATCTGAGCAGGATACTGGGAGCCTCCCGGTACCAAGCACTGAATGTCTGGGATCTCCTGACATGACTCATTTACTGATGATACCAATAGCATTTCTCAGGCGACAAAGTGCTGGGGAATGAATAAAATAAAAATTAATTTTTCATTTTTGTCTGAACATCTTAATTTATTGATAGAAAAAAAATGGTCATGTTTCTATTGTTCCTTGTTTTACCCATGCATAAATAATCTAAGAAACTAGTTTGGTTTGAAGGGCAAAAGTATAAAGTTGTCTGACTCATGCACTAGGAGAGTATTTCTGGAGGCAATAAAATAATGAGAGGGCCAAATACAGTGTTTCAAAGGGGCCTAATATCACTTCTTACTGTTTTTCTGGTCCCAATCATACTGCAAAGAAGGCAGATCTCGCACTTAGCACTTAGCCTTCTTCTTCTTATGTAACCCTTCCTCAGTGAAATGCAACCAGCACCTTAAGAAATACAATCATTTCGTACTTGCCCTCTCTTCCTGAATTCTGGTTTTATATGTGTCTCAAGTAAAAGTTTTATAAATATTCTTTGAGAATATGTAGTGTTTCCAGGAATGGTGCTAAAAAAAGACAGAAAATGAACACACATGCAAACAAATCCAAAACACTTCAACATTGCTATGATTGTGTGACTGACAAGAGTTTGAATTCCCCACCCCAACCTAATCCTTTTTCTACCCTCTACAAAACACTGTCTTCCTCATCTCCATTCTAAGGTTGTACAGTTGGACAAGAACAAAGTATTATCATAAATCTGTGATGTATTAATATATGAATGAAAGATTGGGGGATAATATGAAGATTTGTTGAGGCTTCTGTAGCCCTTGAAATTATTGGGTATAGGAAGTCCCTGATTACATTATTCATGAGGGCTGATTCTCTGGCACCCTCAAAGTTTCTTCTTGTCTCAGTATGGCTTAACCCAACCTTAACAGTGTATGAGGATATATAGATATTTTAACATAAAATGTCAGGATGTAAAATGAGGATAAGATTATCCCTATACAGGTATTTTTCAGAGATCATGTGTATTCCAGTAACCTTTAAATACAAAATGTATGCCTTCTTTGTTCTTCAGCCACTCGGCAACCGTGGAGCTCTTTGTCTCCTTCTGTCCCTAGCACAGATAGTGACTTACATGAAGAATGACTCGGTGACTCATCCATTGGTGTGGTTGTCACAGACCAGCATCTTAGATGCCCCATAGAATGAATCTTGGTGATAAGGCAGCCTTGGCCTTTGCCCAGGCCTGCTTATTGAGAATGTTCTTATTTCTGAAGAGTTTATTTTGCTTATATTTTTCTATCCCCTTTCCAGCAGGAATTCCTTGTAACCAGCAACTGTAGCTAAGAATAGGCTCTTTGCCAAGAGATAATGATATTGGTTCTGTTGGCTGAATCGCTCGTTAATGATGGCCAAGTCTGTCTCCTCTTACTTGATTTAATTAGGTAGGTCACAGCCTAATAATATCACAGCCTTTTCCATATACATACATACATATGTATATATGCATGTGCATGTATATATGTATTCAAATGCGTTGAACACACATGTGTATGTGTGTGTTCAAACATGAATACATATGTGTGTGTGTTCAAACACATTGTAGCCTTCTGCATTTCTCCCATCTCCATACTTCTAGTTTCAGGACAATCATTTTCTTTATGAATTGAAATAAGTTATCCCTGTAAAATTATATATTTTAATAAAACCCTTAAGGTCAGATACAGTATTATTTCTAGTCTTTAATTAACTTGTTGATATATTTTGATATAGCTTTGGGTATTAGACATATGGTCATTTAGAGAATTGGTACATGTAGTTAAGGCAAAATTGATATAGTATTTTTAATATAATTTAAAAGTTTTATAAAATGGTTTTGCCCTTTTTATATATAAAAAAAAAAGCTGTTATAAAGTGGTCCCTCTGAGTTGTGTTCATATTAGGAATCCTCAGTTTCCAAGGTGACTCATACGACCGAGCACTCATTTTTCAAGCTGAGTTTCTCACTGTTGTCTGTGTCATTGTTTTCTCTGTTTACATGTCTAAAGGGGGGCAAGGTGAGAAGGGGTATGTTGAAACCTAAAAAGGGGTACAGTAATCATGTGATTGTAGAACTTTGGGCTCAATTGTTTTGAGAATTTCTCTCAACATGTGGGCAACTTAAATTTTTTAAATGTGGCTGGTATAAAAGCTGAAGACAGAATTAAAATGTACACATCAAACTGCTCTGAAAGAATAAAGTCATACATATGAGTACAATGCTTGAGTGGGTTAAGCAAGTCTTAAATTTGTATTTTAGAGGAAAAACCTGAGCTATAATTCCACAATAAGCAACAATTAAAAACACAGTCCAGAACACCGGGGAAAAGTTAATAATATGTGATTGAAAATTGTTTTATGAGACAATATTTTGGGGAAACTCATATTTGGACTCCAATGTATGCATGTTAGGTCTGACCAAAAGATAAGATAGAAGAAACAGAAGCTTTTACAGAAGAAAAAAATACCATATCTTAAAATAAAGATGGGTAGGAAAGTTCAGATACAGTCTAATAACATTTTTAAACAAATACAGACTTAAATAAAGAATAATTTTGTACCTATGAGATAAAGAAATGGAATAACAAAAATTTCCAAAGGAGGAAAATAAAATTTCTAAAAACACACAAAAGTCATTTTGGCTTTACATTATTAGAAGTAGTATTACAAATCCAATAACAAAAGTTAGAAGAGAATTTGAGTTGGCCTACTATGTGCCAACACCTTTATTTCCAACCAAGTTATTCGTTATCTTGAAAAATAATAACAATTTTTCATACACAATACCTCAGAAAACATTTCACCTAAGTATGCTATATGAGTAAACTGTTAAAAAAAGTTCTGGAGTATTGAAAAATTAATTGATATAGAATTGAAAAAAGATAAATGAAAAAAATATAAGAAATACTTATCAAGAACGGTGGTGAAGTTATTGTGTTTCTATTTTTAGTCACACTTTCAGAATTAAACATAAAAATAAAAATTCTGAAAATACCATCTCTCTTGTCAACAACAAAAACAGAGAAATGGTCAGAATTTTCCAATCTGAGACAAAAGAAGAGGAAAGAATTGGTGTGCAGATTAGTCAGGGTGCATAGTAGTTGTTAAACAAATCCAGCTGATTTTCTTTTTTATTTTTGCACACAGTGGCTGTTATATCAAAAAGCAATAAAAGCAAAGTGTTATGTGTCCCCTGTGCTGTCTTTTTTTTCTTTGCTTGGTGACTCTTCCATACTGTTAAACACACTCCTGCCCATGGTGTCCATCAGAAGTCCCAATTGATTTGAGGCAAGAATAACTTCAACCAATGGCTGGCAGGAGTTTCTGTACAAATACCCAACTGCCTCCCCACTCAGTTGGGATAACTCTGAGGCATCCTGTTCACACTGGCTCCCAGAATTTTCTCCATGGGTTTAAACACCAGTTACCTGCAGAGTTAACTGACTGAGTGAGACGACCTTCATTGACTCTTCCCTTCTTTTCTCACATCTTTATCCCACCAGTGATGCTCCCTGGGATCACTTCTGAAAACAACTATTTGCACAAAAATCCTGGCTTCAGGCCTGCTCCTGAGAAAATACAAGCTCAGATACCACATGTCATTTGACAGATTGTCAAACTTCACATTACTAAATAAAACTGGCAAGGATGAAGTAAAATGGACAATCTCATAACTTTATAGCAGCAGTGTTAATTGGTATAAAACATTTAGAACTCAACTTGGCAATGCATATCAATGGCCATCAAATGTTCACACACTTTGATCCAATTAGTACTACTGTGAGAAAACCAGGATGTGACACATAGGGGAAAAAATCATGTCCAGTAACATTTGCAATAAACAGTAAAACAATTGGAAATAGGTTTTCAAATTTGATAATCATTGGTAAATAGCTGAACAACTGTCAATGAAGATTATGCAGTTTAAAAATTAAGCTGTGAATTTTAAGTTAAAGCAAAAAGTTGCCTGTGATAAAGCATTAATTGAAAATCAAAATAAAAATCTATTATAAAGTTAGCTTTATTTGTATTACCCAGAATCCTGCAGTGCCTCGAATAAAAATCTTATCCTGAGACAACTATTTTATGCCTGCTTTTTTCTTTAAATGTGGCCTACATATTTATATTTCATTGATAAGAGGGAAATCATATGAAACGTGAATCATGTGAATAAAGAAATTCACTAAAAACTGTACCCATACGTCCCTTCCTGTTGTAATAGTGAAACAGCCTTTATGGTAGCTAGAGCTAAAGTTTCCTGTTGTAGACTGAATTATCTGTGTTTTAGCCTACCGAAGGATTTTGTTGTATTAACTGCTTCTGCTTTTGTAAAAAATTGATTTCACCCTCACTAATGGATAATATCCATCATACTACAGTCATCCTTATAAAAAAATAAGGTAGCAAAAAATCTCTTCTCTTTTGTAGTTATATTTTCCCACCAACTATGAAAGAACTAGCTGCATTCAGTCTTTTTTCCTCTTTTTCTTGTTCCACTAAACTTAGATTTTTTCCTCATCATTCTATTGAAATTGATCTAATCAAAGTCACCAATAATTAGCTTTCCAAATAAAACATTCAAATATCTGTCCTTATGACACTTGAACTCACAACTATCTGATAGTATTGACAACTCCTTTTTAAGCCAAAATTATTTTTTTGCAGTAAATAGCACAGTCTTGTCTTACTTTCTACTTTAAAAATGATGCTTCCTCATTCTCCTTCCCTGGCTTCTGCCTCTTTTTTGGCCCTATGCATGTTTGTGTGCCTCAGGGCACATTTTTTTCTAGCTCTGCTCTATTCTAGATGATATTATTCAGACCCATGGTTTAAAATATAGTCCAACCTATTGATTTCCCAAACTATGTTTCTGAGTTCCAAACTCATATCTCTGGCTTTTAACTTGATATCTCTATTTGAATAATGAATGTCTCGAACACCTTATGGCTGCAATAGAATTTTTCCCTCCTGAAGATCAGTTTTCCTCAGTACACCACAGCTCTTCATGATAACATCATTCATCCAATCACAGAAGCCAAGCACCTCGGACTTATTCTTCATTTTGCTCTTATTCTTAGTCCTCATTTCCAAATGGAGTGTCTACCTACAGAATTTATTTTGAATTCAACCTCCTCTCCAAATATCCACCGCTGTTACTCTAGTCCTATTTCTTGCCTGAATAACTATAATAGACTTTTAATTGGCTTCTTGCCACAGTTCTCACCTCATAACCCATGCAAATAGATACAGAAATAATTTTAACACAGGAGCTGGATTACAAAACACAACTTCACTTAAAATTCTCTTTTTAAAGAGTTGAACGAAAGCCTTGCATGACCTGACCACAGTTTATCTCTCTGGCCTCACCTGCCATCAGTTTTTCTGTCATTCTCTAAGGTTTACATTCATTGGCCTATTTTCTGCTGTTAAAACAAACCAGGCTTATTTCTGTCTCAGAGCTATTCTACTTGGTGTTGCCACCAGGACACTTCTCCATAGATATTTTATAGGGTGTGTTCCTTCCTAACATTCAGATCTCTGATCAAATACCATTCTCCTAGAGAAAATTTTATTGACCATGCCCTCTAAATTATATAACAGAATGCCCACCCCCACCCCACACATCCTGTTACGTAATTTTCTATCCCTTGTGGGGAAAATGTAATTAAAACAAAATATTCTTCCAACCCTGAAAACCTTTCCACAAAGGGAGAAGATAAAGGACACAACTGAGTTGTTAAATAGACACTAAGCCAGAATCTGATGGCTCCAATAGGAACTGAAATCTTGTTTTATATATGTGAGCAACACAATTTGGGATCATCTAAAGCAAGATAAGCTTTTTTTTAGTTATAGAAAATTTCAAATTCTCAAAATTTCTGGATGTGATACAGATATCATGAAGAATCTACACACCTGGGAGTAGTTTAAAATACTAACCAGAGGGAAAGGAGAAGGGGAGAAGGGGTAAAGAAGGGGAAGGGTTGTCAAGGAACATGCATAAAGGACCCACGGACAAAGTCAAAGAGGGGAAGGATTGAGGGTGGGAGGTGGGGTGTGTGCGGCAGGGGAAGTGGTGGTGGGAAAATAGAGACAAATGTAATTGAACAACTAGAAAAAGTGAAATAAAACAGTATCAGATAGGCATTGTTTAGGATTTGTGTAAAGAAGGTTTTTTTTCCCCTCTAAGGGCAATATTAGATGAGATAACCTTAGAAGCCTTTTAAAAGTTTAAATTATAGAATTTAAGATTTTTTTTATATACCAGGATCTTAGAGTTATGGCACAGAATAAGGAAATTAGTTATTTGAGTCAAGTTGGAGTTTGTATCCGTAAGACTGGTTGTGTCTATGCGAACCAAAATTCAACTGTAGTATATTAGGCTGTGTCTCTTCAAAAAGACATGTTCTAGTATTAAGGCTTGGTTCTTGTGAGCACAACTTTTTTTGGAATTGATGTTTTTGAAGATTCAAATAAAGAATCTGGAGACTAGATCATTCTGGATTCAGGATGGGCCCTAAAACCAATGCCTGTTGTTTTTATCAAAGAGAATTGAGAGAAATGGCAAATGGTGCTACACGAAGAAAAGATGTGAGCAGACTGAGTTAGAGATTAGAGTGATGTATCTACATGTCAATGAGAGCCAAGAATGGCTGGAAGCCACCAGAAACTCAATTACTTGTGGAATAGATTCTCCTTCAGAGTTTTGGAAGATCCAGCCCTGACCAAGCCTTAATTTCAGAAGTCCTACCTCCAGAACTATTATTGGTTGTAATTTTTAACCAAAGCCCTAGGAAGCTAGTAGACCCATTCGAAATAACTTTAAAATATGAAAATTTATTAGCTCACAAAAATATTGGTTCAGAGAAATGCCTCTCTGGAGTTGAAGTGCTCTAATTATATTTTTCTGCAATTTTTTGACTTTGCCTTCTTCCTTTAAAGCTGTACCCTTAGTCCAGTTGTGAAATGGTTGTAGCAATTACAAGACTCAACTACCTAAGTGTTAACTTCCAGTGAAAGTGAGGGAGAAATAAGAAACTTCAAATTGCTCTCAAAATTCAGAAACGTCCTTTGAAAAACTCATAAATACCGTTCTCAAAATTTATTTGCCCAAGTTAGGCTGTATATTTTTTTAATCAATAAAAATGAGGTTATCTTTAGACCATTCAGACTCTTTCATGAGATGGAACTGAATTCAGATTCTCTCGCACCAGTGGGCTGCCTAAGCAAGGTTAACCCTCCAGATAAAATTGGTTATCTCTTAGGAAGAAGGAAGGGGTCAGAGGTGTTAGGCAAACAACTGTAACTACAAAGTAATCTGAGTGATATAGTGCTCCTACCTCACAGACAAACTTACCCAGCAGTTTGCATTTCTGATAAATAAAATGTCAAGTGACTTCTGTAAACTTTGAAAGCTACACTTTTCTTCCTAATATTTAGAGTTTTTTTTTTTACAACATTGCTTCTATAATGGCACTTCTGGTTGAATTTGGTAATAATGCCACCATGGTTGGAAAAGACAGAAAATAATGTTGGCTTTCTGTACTATCTGGGTAATTTCTGTATCAGAGGGAGGATACATTATTCATCATGACATATGTAGAATCCTAACACCTCTAAACTTTATGTCTACATGTCTCCTGCCCTCTTACCATCCCTA
>PVKM010038476.1:0-14095 GCA_004027735.1 Carollia perspicillata
TATCATTAATCATAGTGCAAGAACTTTCAGTGGCCTCTTTGGCTGCCAGTCATTCTCAACTCTGGCTGCCCATCTGAGATTCAGATTAGAATCTCATAAGGATATGAGGTGGGAGGAATACAGAGTCAAGGTCCCACCTCAGACTGATTAAAACAAAACTTCCGCAGGCAGGGCCCAGGCATCTGTATACTCCCCTGTCATCCTAGGAATCCCGATGCAGAGCCAGAATGAGGAAACCAAGCTAAACTTTCCATGGGTACTGAATGACAATTACCCACCATTGGTTGAAGATGTGGAGTGAGTCCTGCTGGGTCTCTATGCAGTCCTCCGTCATACCTCTGCATTTCAGTGAAAACTTGCAGTGCTTTTCATTTCCACTTTTTTTTAAGTCAAGGAAAATAAGTATTTTGCATAGGGCACACATATATCTATGTATTTGGGGGAAAAAACCCAAAATATTAAGAGTATTCATTTGGGGCCCTGGCTAGTGTAGCTCAGTTGGTTGGAATGTTGTTCCATAACTGAAAGGTTTGAGGTTTGATTCCCGGTTAGGGTATATATCCAGGTTGCAGGTTCAATCCCCAGTCCAGGAACTCACGATCCCCCATTAGTGTGCGGACTGGAGGCAACCAATCAATGCTTCTCTCTTGCACCGATGTTTCTCTCTCTCCTTTCCTTTCTTCCTTCCTCTCTCTAAAAATAAATAAATAAATAAATAAATAAATAAATAAATAAAAAAAACAATGAAAAAAATGTCCTCAGGTGAGGATAAAATAAAATAAAATATATATTTTAAATGTCACCAAGCATGTCTAGGCATGTTTAACATTTAAAACAAAACAAAACAAAAAGCCCTGGCTGGTGTGGCTCAGTGGATTGAGGTGTGGCTCAGTGGACCAAGGGTCACTGGTTTGATTCCCAGTCAGGGCACAGGCCTAGGTTGCAGGCCAGGTTCCCTGTAGGGGGCACACAAGAGGCAACTACACAATGATGTTTCTCTTCCTCTCATTCTCCCTTTTTTCCCCTCTTTAAAGTAAATAAATAAAATCTTTAAAAAATAAAACAAAGAAAGAGTATTGATTTGGGGATAGTAAGATCATAAGTAATTTTACCTTTTTGTTTTGATTTTGCATTTTCTGCAGGTATGTTTTACTATTTGTTACATTTTTAAAGGGATTATGTATTTCTAAGCAAAAGTTTATTAAGTACTTCATATGATTTAGAAAAACAAATCCAGGAGTAATTTTGTGGAGGGAGCCACAGAAGCTATTTATGTTCTAAGGACAGCCCCCTGCTAGAAAGAAATTCTTGAGCCAAAATCAGGTGGAGTTGAGGTGAAATTGGGGAAAATAAAAAGGAAATAAAAGCAGACAGAGGGAGAAAACTTAAGAAAGGAAGTTATAACTGAAAACTCTAGCTGTCCCAAACAGGAGGTGAGGGTGGATGGGAAAGAGGAAAACAGAATTTTAAAGACCAATTCTTGAAAATACTAGGGTTCTCAAAAACGAAACTTTCTCCGAAATGTGATGATTTTTTGAGCCAGAGGTCAGGGGAAGGTTTGACATGATATGTTTGGAATCCTAAATTGGACACTGCACACAGAGAGTGAATTAATTTAGATCCTCAAAGAGAGAAGCCCATTTATCTCAATGTTTCCTTTCATCAAAACCAAGCTGATGAAAAATAAAGTTCAGCACTCATTTTCTTAAAGCCAAACTGGACACAATATATAAAATTGGAAGAGACATTTAGGGGGTAAATAGGAATGATGGGCAGAGAAAAGAGAATTTTTTAAAAATCTGATGGCCATTATTTTACTTTTTAATTATCCCATATGGTATGTCATATGTCTGGTTTGAGTAAAAATTTTCTGGTCTACAGTACAGAAGCAACAAGAAAAGCTAACGCTGACAGATTTATCCTTTGAAGTTTCAATCTAAGCCATCAGCAATCCACCATCATCGCCCTGTCCGATGGCTGATTCCTCTTTCTAAGCCTGTCCTTTTGACACAGCGGCACAAACATGACTTTTAACCCAGTCCGAGCAGCTCTCTAGATGGCATTTTCTGTCCTTGCACAGAGGGAACGTTTGCTGAATGCTGGCACTTCACCTCCTGGAAGGCAGAACAATGTTTGCCGTTCTTGGCACCCTCGTCCCTTGAGACTCTCTCCCTTGTCACGCAGTTGTCAGAAACTGTCCTCTGCTGACGTTTGAGCTGCCAGCCCTCTCTGGATCAGCACAGACCAGAGTAAATTGGAGCTAAGGAGCTGTCCTTGGCTCTTCTGGCTACCTTGGAGGAAAATAAATACTTAGTGCCCAATTAAAAATTCCCCATAGAAGACCCTTTCCTCGCCCTGCCCTCCCTGGAGCCCACCCTTTCTCTCTGTGCTGAGGGTTACTTACCCCTCTCCATGCTCAGTCCTGTTCCAGGGACTCCCTGTATGAATGGACAGATGGAAGGATGGAAGTATTTTTTTAAGTTACTACTTTGTAGAAAGTGCTTTGGGACAAAAAAACAGATTGTTCCTAGTACTATTTTAATTTTATAGCCCAGTTGAACATGAGGACACCTCATTGTCCCATATCATTGTAGAAATCAGATGGGATCACAGTCTCTTTATGGTTTGTAGGTATGACAGAAACCCTGGGCTGAACTGGAGGGGATGTTGAATAGCTGCTAGTTTGACCTCCCCTGTGCTGCTTAAACTCCGTCATCATTTTCCCAAACACCTGATGACCCGTCTTCTATTTAAATATCTTCATTAATGACCAACATGTTATATTCCAGTGGGATTCAGTTCTAGGCAGCTGTGGTTGCCAGAAAATCACTCCTTCCCTGAACCTGCAAATCTGGATTAAGTGCCCTTGTCTCAGTCCTTGTGTCACTCGTGTGACCACATCCTGACATTTCCCACCCTTTGCCTTGTAATTAGGTCCCCAGGCTCCACCCCCTCCCTACCTCATCACGCTGCACACTCCTTGAGGACAAGCATGGTGTCCCTCTGTAACATCACATCCTCGGCATAGAACACTTACCAGGTAATCTGAAACTCTCTGCTAAACGACTGAATAAATGAATGGAGTGCATGGGTCAGCATCCTGGCGGTCACCAGATAAGGCTAGTAGACAGTGTTAACCACAGCTGTTTAAATAATACACAGCACATATATGAGCAGCAGCGAAGTGCCTTCTGCTCCTGGGGTCTGTGTTTTCCCATCTATACAACACAGGATTGAACTCCGCTGTGCCCCACCGGGGTAGTACCAGTCCCCCCAGGGGGAGTATGGAAATATGTGGACACCTTTTTTGGTTGTCACCTGAATGCTACTGACAGGGGCCAAGGACAGTCTAGCACAATGAAGAATTGCTCACACACCCCACCCCCATGAAATATCAATAGCACCCCATTGAGAACCCCTGTGGATCAAACACAGGTTGTGAATCAGGGGAATGAGTCTAGCCCTGACTCTGCCTCCAACTAGCACGTGGCCTTGAACATCAATTTCTCATCAGTCACGTGGGGATAAAAAAAAAAGCCTGATGTTTTTATCTCCCATAGTAAAATCAAATGATCGTGGTGAATGCCCTACAAAAAATGTAGGAGGGCCATACGAGGCCTCGTTGCTCTTCTGCAAGGGGTCTAGCATTCAGGCAGCATTGCTAGGAGTAGAAGGGGTTATCCACAAAGTGTTGCCAAGGAGCGGCATCTCTTAGGTCGCTGCCTGTGTGCACTGACTCTGACCTCACGGCCATCTCAACGGTGCTGCTGTGATGGGCAGGAGAGGAGGGAGGGAGGGGCTGGAGGGCAACACGGAGCAGAGGAGGCGCACATGTGGAAGAGGGCAAGCCCACCTCCGCCTGGAATTGCCTTCTTCTGGACTTCTGCTGGCCAACTTCTGCTGCATCCTGGAAGCTGGAAATCGGATCACACCCCCTCTCTCTCTTTAAACCCTCCAGCAGGCTCCCACTGCACTGGGGACACTGCCGTGGCTCACCAGGGAAAGAGGCCTGCCTCTCTGACCTCCTTCGTCTGCAACCATCACCGCCCTCACTCACTGTTCTCCAGCCACACCAGCTGCTGGCTATTTTTGTTAAACCTTGTTTTGTTTGTGATTAGACTCAGCTAATTCTTACCTTAGAGCATGTACTCATTTCCTCTGCCCAGTGCTCTAACTCTGGACCTTCGCACGGTTTGTCTCCGTCCCATTATTCTGGTCTTGACTCAGTGTTTCCTCCTCTGGGAAATTATCTAAAATAGTATCTTCTATAACATGGATGGACCTGGAGGGTATTATGCCAAGTGAAGTAAGTCAGATGGAAAAAGACAAATGCCACATGATTTCACTCATGTGTGGAATATGAAAACAAAAACAAAGCAAAACAAACTCAGAGGCAGACAACAGACTGGTGGTTACCAGTGGGAAGGGGGTAGAGGGAGGGCAACATGAGGCACGGGGGGCAATTGTAAGGTGACAGATGGGAACTCGACTTTTGGTGGTGAGCACGATGCAGGTGCCATGTTATAATGTTGCACACCTGAAACCTAGGTAATGCTATAACCAATGTTACCTCAACAGAAAATAAATTTTTAAAATGATTAAGGAAAAAAAGCATATATAAGAAAAGCTTTAAAACTCCCATTTGGAAAATTGATGATGCATGTTGTAAAGAGGACATTTGGGTGGATGATAAGGTTCAAAACATGGAATCTAAATAATCTAGAAAATAAAATTGTTTTTGAAGAATGAACAGTCTCCTCCAGGTATCTGTTCACCATCCGCCATCACTCCCCATTTTCTTCTTAGCGTCGCTTTGCTGCTGGAAGCCATTTGTATACTTATTGGTTTACTTATGTATTTTCTGTCTCCCTTCAGCAGAATGTAATTTTCACAAGAGCAGTCACTGTATCTGCTTGTTTGCCACTCTAATCACAATGCGTGCAGCAACGTCTGGCATATGGTAAACATAATGCATATTTGCTGCATGAAAGGATGGGTGTGTGGAAACACAGAAGGATGGATGGGTGGCTGGATGGGCTCTGTCCGATTCAGCTCAGGGATCACCTCCTCCAGAAAGTTGTTCCTAACTCCGCCAGGCCCATGATTCTCCATGTTCACATGCCAGTCACAGAGTCGACTGGCTCACACAAATTCTCTGTTTACCCATCTGTCTCCTTACCAGGCTGAGAGCCCCATGGGCGAGGACCATGTCTTCTCCATGTCTGTATCTTTATTGCCTGGTCCATAACCACTGAACTGAACTGAACTAAATAATGGCCATGGCAACCCACATTTTCTTCTTGGAAAACTCTGGTGACAGAGTGAAAGGGGTGGTCTGTTCGCCTCATAGTGAGCGAAGCCCACAGCCCCAAAAGTCTTTGGCAGGAAGGAGCAAATGTGGCTAGCTGACTTTGAGTGGTTCTGGTGGCAAGCACCTAAAATTGAGAATAGGATTTCAGATATTCTGATATCTGTTATAGGCTTTTAGGGTTTCCCTTTTTATTTTTATTAACAGATGTGTTCCCTGAGAAATGCAAAAAAAATTAAGATTTTGCCCTTTTAGACAGAAAATTTTTTAAAAATCAGAATTAGAAAGATTGAATCTCACAGATTAAACGACTGAAAAAAATATTTTATTTTTTAATTTTTTAAATATATTTTATTGATTATGCTATTACAGTTGTCCCATTTTCCCCCTTTTATTCCCCTCCACCCTGAACACCCCCTCCCACCCTCATTCCTCTCCTTTAGCTCTTATCCATGGGTCATATATATAAGTTCTTGGGCTTCTCCATTTCCCATACTATTCTTAATCTCCTCCTGTCTATTTTCTACCTACAATTTATGCTTCTTATTCCTTGTACCTCTTCCCCCTCTCTCTCCCTCCCCCTCCCAGCTGCTAACCCTCCATGTGATCTCCATTTCTGTGATTCTGTTCCTGTTCCAGTTGTTTGCTGAGTTTGTTTGGTTGGTTTTCTTTTTAGGTTCAGCTGTTAACAGTTATGAGTTTGTTGTCGTTTTACTGTTCATATTTTTGATCTTCTTCTTTGACAAAATATTTTCAATATCTGTCTTGTGCCAGACACTATACTAAGGTATTTTGGAATTTGTTACCTCATAATAGGCCAAAACATCAAGTATGAAGTATGCTCAGAGGATGACTGAGGTTCAGAGTAGTTATACGTTGTCCGAGCTCTCAGAGCTGATACATAGCAGGATCTGGGGTAGGATTCATTGCTCTTAGCCGTAAGGTCTGTGTACCTTCCACAACATCAGTGGGACACAGGAGGAAATTACTCCTGATGTACCTGCTGTGTTCTTTAGAATTCTTGCATATTGGGCTTTCTTAAAGGGAGGCTCTCCAGAATTCCTCACGTCCCCCCTGCCGCTCACCATCTTCACAAGCCGGGTCCTTTCCCTGCTGGCAGGGAGTTGGCGCCGTGACCCAAACCGACGGGGCCTGACACACGGTCATTCCTATGTGAACGACAGATTGTTTGTGCAGCAGATTCCTTTATAATAAAAATGCGGTACTTGGAAGATCGAAAGCAATTTGGGTTTAAATCATTGTTGGCTTTGTGGGCCAGGGAAAATCAGCAAATAGAAGAACATCTGCCTTCCTTTAAAAATTGTACAGAAATGTTATCACTGGGCAAAAATCAAGCTTCCACAAAATGGAATCTTTTGGCTACACATCGCTGTAACAATAATCACATTGTCTGCAAGTTCTGGCCATACATTATTAATCCATTTTTAGCGAAAGGCTCTTAGTAAATGCAGGTTTTATGGATTTGACTTCAAGCGCAAATACTTTAGCAATGTTTCAGGTTGAGTTTCTGCATTGGATGTGTTTTGGCAAGCAAGAGGTGGCGGGGCCAGTGGGACTGGAGAGATTGGCTTGAGCTTATTTTGGAATTCAGGGTTTTTTTTTTTCCAGTGCTTGTACTGATACGTTACCGTGGACTTTAAGTCTAATGTAAATGCCATATTCTCTCCCAGGTAACTCTGGCCCCTTCTGTTACCCCTCCTCTGCACCCTTGTTCAGAATTCTCGTGGCATCCAGAGCAGTGGGGCAGCGGGTGCCGCGAGATGAGCACGGGTGTGCCCAGTCTATCGCCTGGGTGCACCTCACTTCTACACTTTTTGTTTGCAGAGACAGTGTTGTGTCCGCATCTTGGCTCCACCCCTTCTTAGTTGTGTGGCTGAAGGGAAATTACTTAACCACCCCCCACCCCAGGCAGCGCAATTTTCCTAACTCTAAAACGGGGGTAACAGTGCCTACTTCAGAATGTTGTTGCAAGGATAAACTGGATAATGTATGTGAAAGTGCCTGGAATCGTTCTGGGACCTTGGAGGCATCTGTTGCTTTACCAGTCATAGAGTAGAAAGTAGTGATATGTTACTTGGACTGTCAAACTTTTTGACAAATTAAGTGCATGGGTTCCTGTTGGACTCATCCAAGGCCAATCATTGGGATGTGTGTTAGTGTTTGTGTCTACATCTGTGTGCACCATGGGAGAAAGAGAGATTAAATTGTCGTATGCAGAGCCCACCTGCATAGTGGTTAAGTTCTGTAGACAGATTGTGTAGCTTTATATCCTTGCTCTTCCTCACACCTGTCACATGGCTGTAGGCAAGTTCCGTAGTCTCTCCGTGATGCATCTTTGTCTGTGGAAGGGGAGAGATAACTTAAGGTTGTTGTGAAGATTGAGTTAATATATATCAAGTACTTAGTATGAACTACTTTTATTTAACTCTGTATTTGTAACTGAGCTGGAAACAGAGCTCTCTTTGGCTGTTCAGTCCCTGAGTCAATAGCTATGTTCTCTGTTTCTAGGATCAGCAGGACATGGCATTAGACGACACTGTGGCAATGAAAGAGACAGAGATCCCAAAGAGGTCTGTGCTCAGGGAGGCACCAGCGCAATGATCTGTGAGGGGCACAGGAGGGTGGGATGGCGCAGGCAGGTGGGATGACAGAAGCCAAGAACCTGAGAGGAACGACAAGAGAGGGGGAAGAGAGCCGTAGTACAGTGAAGGCAGCACCCGGGACCCAGTGCACTGGGGACACGGTGACACTCCCTGCCTATTGCTGCTGCTGAAGCTGATGTTGAAGGTAGAATCTGACACTTGGGGTCTGGGAGTGTTGCAGGCTTCCAGGGTCAGCTTGGGCGGTGTGGAAAAAGCCTGTGGATTCTGTTTGGTGTCTGCAGAAGTGGTTAGGCCTCTTCTGTAATAGTATATTCAGTGTGCCAGCTAGTAAGGAGGGCTGAGTGTTCAAGTGGGCGTGTTGCCCCGAGAGCTGGAGGAACAAAGCAACCAGGTCCTTTGTGGTGACATAAGGCAGAGGCTTCCAGTTACCCGCCCCCCAGCCCCCTTGCTCAGATCTGTGCTTATACATTTAATGTGCAGAGTTCTGGGAACTGGGTGCTTATTGTCACTCTAAATATGTTACAGGTGATAACAAGGAATGGAAAGCAGCGTATCTCTACCACTTCTTAACTGTGTGGTTTTGGGAGACCTACTTAACTTCTCTTTGACTCACTTTCCTCATTGTTATGGACTGCATTGTGATCTCCCTAAACTGATATGTTAAAACTCTAACCCTCGGTATCCTAGAATATGACTGTATTTGAAAACAGGACCGCTGAAAAAGAAGATTCCATTAAAATGAGGCCATTAGAATGGGCCGGAATCCAATCTGACTCGTGTCCTTATAAAAAGAGGAGCTCTAGACACGAAAAGAGACAACTCGGGTGTGCAGGCACAGAGGAAAGGCCACGTGAAGAGGCAGCAAGAGGACAGCCATCTGCAAGCCAAGGAGGGAGACCTCAGAAAAAGCCAAACCTGATCCTGGACTTCCAGCCTCCAGAACTCTGAGAAAATTAATTTCTGTTGCGTAAGCCTTGTAGTCTGTGGTATTTTGTTATGGCAGCCCTAGCAAAGGAATGCACTCATCTATAAGATGAAGGTTAAAAACAATGCCTCATGAGATTATTGTGAAGTTTAAATGAGACAGTCCATGGAAGGCGCTTGTTACTTTGCCTGGGTCAGAGTTAACTCAATAAACATTAGATTTATAGGAGGTGCACTGGCAACTTCTGTTATATAATGGGGTGGGGTGGAGTGGAGTGGGGTGGGATGGAGTAGGGTGGGAAGAGATTCTCCAAACTACGTAGATGATGTCTAAATAACAACTATCATGTATGAAATGATTATTATATGTAGCTCCTGTTTAGTACTAGATTTGGTTACAAACAACAGAAAAAGACCACCTCAATACTTAAGTAAGATGAAGTGTATATCCCTCTCCCCTGCCAATATCTGGAGGCAAAGAATCCAGGGAAGTTATGATACTCCATTATGCTAGGGACTTGAGTTCTTTCCATTTTGTTAAACTGCCATGTGTGGGCTTCCTTCCCTAAGTCTCCTAGCTGTCCAAGATGGCTACAGGAGCTCCCACCATTGTGTCCCAGGCCTAGACAGGGCAAAGGACGAAAGGATAAAGAATTGCAAGTCTGTTAAAGGTGAGATCATAGGGTATTTGTCTTTCATTGCCTGGCTTATTTCATTCAGCATAATGCTCTCTAGTTCCATCCATGCTGTTGCATAGGGTAGGAGCTCCTTCTTTCTTTCTGCTGCATAGAATTCCATTGTGTACATGTACCATCGTTTTTTGACAGGAACATAAACAAAAAAATAAACAAATGAGCAAAATATAACCAAAGACACTAAAATAGAGAACAGGCTGACAGTGTCCAGATGGGAGAGGGGAGGGAATTTCAGGGGAAAAGGGGAAGGGTTTGCAGGAACAAGTATGAAAGACACATGGACAAAAACTACGGGGGAGGGTGGAAATGGGAGGGAGGTGGGGAGGGCTGTGGGGGTGGGCTGGGATGGGAATAAAAGGCAGAAAACTGTACTTGAACAACAATTAAAATAAAATAAACAAATAAATAAAATAAAAAATTTAAAAAAGAAGTGCAAGCCTTATTCTAAAGACACCGCCAGAAAACTACACATACCTCTTCTGCTTGTAGTTCTTTGGCGAGAACTCAGTTCAATGGCCACACTTAAATGCCAGGAGACTGAGAAATACGATGTTTATTCCAGACAGCCAAGAACCCAGCTAAAAATCCAAGATTCTATGATGGAGGATAAAAAGGAGAAGAGATATTTGGTAACAACAATTGATCTGTGTCAAATGTGCAACGTGTGTACTTACGAGACAAGCATCAGTATCATGTGACTTTTTTCAGCTGGGGAAACTGGGCCTTCATGTCTTCTTCAGGAGCCCTCCAGCTAGGAAGTGGCCGGGGTTTGATCCGACCCTCAGTCTCTCTTACACTACAATCTGTCCTCCTCATAAGTAAGATCGACTGCTTCTCACATAATCAAGGATCCTCAAGGAGATGGCCTCAAGCTCTCCAAATTCCCCATGCCTTCTGATAGAAGACTATCAAGTTAGATTGCAGTTGCTTAAGCCAGACATGAAGAACACTTTAAATCTTGCCACAGTGGTATGCAGAATCGGGTCTTGAATTAAAGTGTAATGTCATCTTGTCGTTCCTGGAATATGCTTAGGGGTAGACAAGAGAAAACAGTCTGGGGTCTTTGGTGGGGGGTGGGGAGCTCCTACCCCCGAAAAGGCTTCTGGTGAATCTGTGGTTAGAAAAAAAGGGGACTTATTTACATGAAGAAAAAAAATAATTGCTGTATCTGATTAGCTTAAAGGTTTCCAGGGAAAAAGAAGTCGGACAGAAAAGTTGAAAGAGTAAATGTTAGACTGGAATAGGAAAAAAGCTTTCACCAAAGTGTCAGGGGAAAAAGAAGTGCTGGGAAGTGAGGCCATTAATAAGTGAGCACGGGATAAAGCTGGCGGCAGTTCTTAAAGGGCGGGGAGTTACTGAGCTACTTTAAAAAAAAAAAGTTCATTTCTTTCTCTTTTTATTCAGCTCATTTACAGGTGTCCATTACAGAACATCTAATCTTACAGGCAACTAGGCTAAATTGAAAACATTAAAGAAGTCTCACTCTGATGAATTAGACCAAAACCGCAGCTCGAGGAAGCCCAGGAGACCGTGTGGGGCCTTGGGAGAAGCTCAGAGAAAGAAAATCTCTCCAACCGAAAGAACGATCAATTCCCAAACCTACAGTGATGCTTTGGAGTCAGGAAGGATGGGCGAGGTGGAGAGTGACTGAATCCACACACTTTCAAGGCAGGTGGACAAGAAAGAACAACCTAATCTTGCCTGAAAGCTAAGATCTTTGCCAGCTTTTTGTTTTAAGGGGACCTTTAAAACAACCCTGACTGGAGTTTTCTTTCTTTGGCCCGGAGGAGAGAAAACAACCCCAGGACTCACCGAATGATGTTTCTCAAAGCTGTGAATCCTTCGGCTGGCCACATGTGTGAGGTGCAGTAGGCAGCCATGGTGTGGTCTGAGAGAGGCAGAGCAGCTGGTACCCCCCAACACACACACACACACACCTGTCCCTAGCTCTGTCCTAGTATTTGAATACCCACCCGTGTTAGGTCTCCAGTGGGTTAAAGTATTGTTTGTCCCAAACACCTGTTGAAAGGCAAAGGTTTCCTAGCAGAGTAAATGTACTTATTAAGTACTTTTGTTAAGTACTTAGTTCATACTAAGTACTTAATATATATTAACTCAACCTTCACAACAAACTAGCACCAATGTATTTCTTTTTTCTTTTTGAATTGGGATGACATTGGTTTATAACATTAGGTAAGTTCCAGGTGTGCAACATTATAATTCAACATGTGTATACACTGCATCGCGCTCGCCACCCAGAGTCTAGGTTCCGTCACCATACTTTTGACTCCCTTTACCCAGTCTGCCCTCCCTCCTCTCTGGTAACCCTTCCTCTCCGTAACCACCAATCTGTTGTCTGTCTCTATAAGTTTGTTCTTGTTTGTTTGTTTTGCTTTTGCTTGTAGAGGACCAGAAAGGTCCGAAGTTGGGTAAGTTGTCCTGCTCGGAGCATCACAGAGGCGCAGGGAAGAGGAGGGAAAGGGAGAGTGTGGTGAGAGGCGGAAGCACTGAGCTCCTATGCTGGATGGAGTGGGGGTGAGGATGAGAGCAGAGTTACAAAGGGGAAAATGTGGGGGCTCCTGGAAGTTTCTAATTTCTCCCCCACAAGTTCTACCAGAGGCAAATCTGTTCTTACCAGCTGAGGGCTCTTATTCTTCCTCAAGCCCACTGGTGAATTCACCTTGGAGTATGTGCCTGGAGAGGTGGCACCTCATTTCTTTTATTATTAAAATGATAAAATAATAGCACAACCATTAAGCACTATTGGTTCTTAACTTCGGAGAGAGGTGATAAATTCCTGTGAGGATATAATGGAAACTCTGGTTTTACTTCTCAAAAAAAAAAAAAAACCCAAAACCCAAAAGCATTTTCTCTACAGCCACACAAAATATTACATATTTTCACTTGATTTATGGGCACTGTGGGAGCCTATCCTTGGATCCTGTAAGAAACATGGTCTCCTGGTTTAAATGCTCTGATTTATTTTTAATAACCCTAACACAGCCATTTTATTTTTCTGCATTTCTTCTAAGCCTTCCAGATGCATGCAAAATTGTAACTGTACAGTCAAAATGTATCTCATACAATTTATGTGTTCTATTTTATAAAATCTAACATTATCTTATAAATGTTTTTCTAGCTGGTATGTAGTCTTTGTAATTATAGATTTGAATGGATGCATAATATTATATTGAATTGTTGCAGTATGATTTTCTTAACTGTTCCCCAGTGATTAGGTGTTTGAATGGCTTCTAATTTTGTAGTATAGATAATGTGGCATTGAATACCTATACATTATCTGCTTCTGTTGAGTGTTCCCGTCAGACCTATTCTCAGGCGTGGTTTTACTGAATCAAGGAGCGAGAACCTTTTTTATGGCTCTTAAAACATGCTGTCATGTTCATTTTTAACGGGGTTATAATTTTTATTACTGCCAACAATATAGATGTGTCCTAATTTTACCATACCTTTTCTGGTAATGGATATTATTATTGAAAAATTATTTTTTTTCTAATGTAGTAGTTGTCAAAGCATCAAGGGGACAGCCTGTGTTGAGTGACCAAGAAGTGAAGTAGAAAATGAGAAGAGTGTGTTGGGAGAGTAGGAAAGTCTGAGTCTATAATGGGAATGGATAACGCTTCTCTACTTTTGAAAATATATATTTTATTGATTATGCTATTACAGTGTCCCAATTTTTCACTCTTTGCCCCCTCCACCCAGTACTCCCCATTCCCTCTGGCAATCCCTGCCTTAGTTCATGTCCATGGATCATGCATATAAGTTCTCGCTTCTCCATTTCCTATACTGTTCTTAACACCCCCCTGCCTATTCTGTACCTACCAATTTGTACTTCTTTATCCCTGCACCTTTCCCCCCATTCTTCCCCTTGCCCCTCCCAACTGGTAACCATCCAAATTGTCTCCATATCCATGATTCTATTTCCGTTCTACTTGTTTGCTCAGTGTGATTTTTTAGATTCGATTGTTGATAGTTGTGAATTTATTGCCATTTTAATGTTCATAGTTTTGATTTTCTTCTTTTTCTTAAATAAGTCCCTTTCATATTTCATGTAATAATGGTTTGGTGATGATGAACTCCTTTAACTTTATCTTATCTGGGAAGCACTTTATCTGCACTTCCATTCTGAATGGTAGCTTTGCTGGACAGAATAATCTAGATTGTAGGCCTTGCTTTTCATCACTTTGAATACTTCTTGCCAGTCCTTTCTAGCCTGCAAAGTTTCTTTTGAGAAACCAACTGACAGTCTTATAGGAACTCTTTTGTAGGTAATGCCTGCTTTTCTCTTGCTGCTTTTAAGATTCTCTCTCTTTAACCTTTGGCATTTTAACTATGATGTGTCTTGGTATGGTCCTCTTTGGGTTCAAATTGTTTGGGACTCTCTGTTCTACCTGGACTTACATGTCCATTTCCTTCACCAAATTAGGGAAGTTTTCTTTCATTATTTTTTCAAATAAGTTTTCAATTTCTTGCTCTTTCTCTTCTCCTTCTGGCACCGCTATAATTAAAATGTTACATTTGAAGCT
>PVKM010038477.1:0-14100 GCA_004027735.1 Carollia perspicillata
GGGGGGGAAATTAGGAAAACTGTAATAGCATAATCAATAAAAAATACTTTTTAAAAAGTAGGAAATTATCCTAGGTCTGTCACCAGTATACTTCTCAGAAGCTGTGGAATCACTTCATGGTTGAATTAGTTATAAGACATGAGTTTTCTAACAATAAAGCCTGTGCTCAATTAAACATGGAATGAATGAGGTTGCCTGAAAGCAAAATTACATTCTCAGTCTGTTTTCTTTTGGGGAGAAGACATATATGTGTTGGTGAAGTGTAATCAATGCATTAATCTTCTGATAAACCATGTCAGAATTTAATTGTAGATTTCTGGGCATGCCCTCAATACTAAAGCAGCTATGGCAGCAAAATTAACGCAGCACTTAAAGTGTCTAGAATGGTTTCACGACACTAAATTTGAAATAAGCCTTATGCATGATAATCATGAAAATTACATATCCATGTTTATGAAATAATCTAAACACATTTGAAGGTTTCAATGTAAGCATTTAGGTCATTTCTTTCCAATAGCTATTATCACTAGATCCTGCCCTTGTGATATACTTGTTTTTGTTTGGTTGATTTTATACGAACTCTCACTGAACTCAAAAGTATAAAACAAGAAAAGTTAGTGGTGTAAATTTAGATTTCAATATTTCATTTCAAAATCTATGGGCTTTAACATACTGTACTTTGCCATATATAATGAGCACCCATGTTTTTGTGTGCATTATACATGGGATTATTATACCCATGGTATGTAATGATCATACCCATGTATAATGTGCACCCTTATTTTTCCCTCAAAAATTTGAGCGAAAACAGTACACATTATACACTGCAAAACACAGTAAGCAACCAAGATTAGAATTATAGAGCACCTCTAGCAATAATTCTTCTTAGATGTCCTTCCTCCCCCATTCTAATATTAAGCAAGGTAATATTAAAAATTAATTGATTTCTCTTATACAGAATTTTCTACCATACACTGCCGCTCAGTCTTAGACTCTAAAAATGAGGTCATAACCAACTCTGGGTTGAAATAAACATTATTTGCCAGTCACTTAAGCAAGGTGGCCTCAATGGTCCGGAAATAATTAGCCTAGGTAGAAATTACTTATTTCTTTCCCTCTGAATATCTTTTTCTTCTCATTAAAAAAATGGAGATAATTTTTTCCTACTTGTAAGAGTATTGAATAAATACTATTATAACTTCAGCTAATACAAAGAGCCATAAAGAAGAAAGCAACAATGATACACACATAATTCTATCACACAGGGAAAACAACTTTATATATGTCCTCCAGAGTTTGATGGTCAGGTAGACAGACAGATATGAGTATAGATATATAGTGTTAATACATATACAGGGGTGAGCAAAAGTAGACTTCCATTGTTTGTATGGAAAATAATACAATAATAAATAATAATGTAAGAATAAACTTTTATATACTTATGATTACAAACCAACCTTTGGCCCCCCTGTACATACATACATACATACACATACATACTTTTTATTTTAAAAAAGGATCATATACTGCACAATATTTTATAATCTCATTGTTTATTTAAATATATCTTGGATATCTTCCAATGCCAATAAATATATAATCATCTTCAATGACTGTATAGTATTCCAATGCATGTATATAGCATGGTAATTAACAAAAATTCCTATGGTTAGGTATTTGAGTAATTTCTGATAGCTCATTATCATAACTGATACAGCAATGAATATTTTATATATATATGCCCCATCTTAACTCTTAATATTTTTAATTTTTAGGTTAGAATGAAGCTAGAGATTTTGCATTTTTAACAAGTGCCCTTAGTAACACTGATCACCCATTATCATGTAAGAGTTAACAGGGGTTACTTGTCAATGTACAGTTTTAAAGGCTAACAGTAGAAATGATTGGAAATCATTTTTTAAAACTAGTTGAGGAATATTGGAAGCCTGAAGATATTAATTCACTGCTGATGTAAAACTCATCTTAGTTTGTCACCAAAATGAATAGAATTTTAGGAACATGCAGAAAGGGCTCATAGGAAAGTATAGAATGTCTTTCTACTTTCTCAGCTGTGTGATCTTCCTTCGTCTCTCTCTCCCTTCTTTCCTCTCTTCCCTTCCTCCTTCCTTAACACTTACCTGAGCTCTTCTCTGACTTCCACGGCCGAGTTCCCGGCTATGATGAACACTTCATTCATGTCGTCAGTCAACATGTTGCAGGCATAGCCAATGTTGATGGCAGTTTCTGATACAAAACAAAGCATACTTCAATTAGAACATCACTTGATAATATAAGTACCCTTTGTGCTATATTTCCTTGTACCTTACAGGTTCCCTTAACATCAGAGAGAGCATAATGGTGACAAATGCATGAGACGCAGAGGGAAAATCAAAATCTTGGCTCCCATGATCAAATTGACCAATTGCTAAATCCATGGATGGTTAGCAAGATCTGTGAGTCCTCAGTTTTCTCATCTATTTTTTAGCAGAGGTTGCAAATTCAGCCTTTGGGAAACTAAAATGCTAAGCTTAGCCATTTTTCAACTTTGATAAGGTAAGCAAATTGAAAAACAACTCACAAAATGTTCAGTTGAGCAGCAAAAATGCTCTTATGACATTTTTATAGTTCTCCCATATGCAATATTGTCATTTTCCCATTAAGTGAGTGGACTGCGGCTACTAGCTGACTAGATACTGGGCATTCCCTCCACTACTTTTCAGAAATAGAGCCTAGGATAGTTAGATACCCATTCCATTTTCAATAAAGTCATTTGATTCTAATTCTATTGAGTTCTTAGACTCAACCTAATTCTATGGAGGCATTAGATTTCTCTGTCCTAAGTCAAAGAAGGCAACTGATAAAATCTCAGCATATCCTTTGTATAAGCCACAGAAATTAAGGTTAAATAATAGTAAACTTCTGGATATTCATAACTAATTAAACAGCCATACATACTGATCAACATCAAATTCCAGGAAGTCTGTAGTAACACACCACAGAGCTCAACTTTCTGTTTATTTTTTGTGACCAGTGATTTGGGTGAACATAACTGATTTATCATATCTGAAAATCCTCCAATTCACCAACAGAGTTGGTAATACCAATTTAAGTATTCTAAAAATACCTAACAGGTAGATAGATCTGAAAAATACGTGTTTGCCAGTTACCTGAATATTTCTGGGTTACTGAGGGCCAAGCATATAATCATTTTTGTTTTAACCATTACTGTAGCAATAGATCCAGAATGTATTGATCCCCTCTTCTTTCTTAGGAAACACAGTATTGTGAACATAACCACTCTTTCTCTGATGGACTTGGCATTTTGTCATGCGTGAAAGTGGGTCAACTCTCATTATACCACTGCATGGGAAGACCTGGAATTCAGCCAGGTTGCACTGGTACAGCTGTGGCTGTTGTCAAAATACCAAAATACTTCCATACCAGCTGATAAATGGTTGCTTCTCTGAGCCTTCCCAAAGCCTGCCCACTGCCCTGATCCCTCCTCTAAGATCCCCAAAGCTCCCTACATAGCATCAAGATACTAAAAGAACTGTCCTAAGGTCTCCAATGTCCTGCTTCAGTACTATACCAGCCTCCCAGCCTCTGTCCTCCTTGGAGGCAGTGCTCATATAAACCAAAAGTTAAGCATTTTTAATTTCATCATTGTCTATAGGTTTAACTATTATGTTGAAGAAGTGAGTTAGTTGAAATTCAACAGACTACAGGGTATACTATAGATGATATTTTCTTAATTTGTTTTTGTTCATTTTTAAATAGTAAATTATTTCTTATTTACTTTTTATTCTATTTTTTCCATTACTATGTATCCCCCTTAGACCCTCTTTGCAATCACCACTGTTGTCCACGTCCATGAGTCCTTTTTCATTTTTGCTCAATCCTTCTACCCCCTAACACCCCCACCACAAGCCATCAGCCTGCTCTCTATCTATGAGTCTATGTCTATTTTGCTTGTTAATTCAGTTTGGTCATTAGATTGCACATATGAGTGAAATTATATGGTATTTGTCTTCCTCTGACTGGCTTATTTCACTTAGCATAATGTTCCCTAGGTCTATCCACACTGTTGCAAAGGGTAAAAATTTTTTTTTACAGCCAAGTAACATCCTTTTTGTATTTTGACTTTTTCCTACATGGAGGACTGGGAAAATATCTAACCAATTCAACTTTCGAATTAGTTAAAATTTTACCATATATATTATCACCCTCTTTTCAAAACATCATTATCCATTTTCAAATTACCTTGTTTGTCTCCTGTTAGGACCCAGATCTTAACATTGGCTAGCAATAAACTTGTAACCGTTTCAATAACACCCTCTTGTAACTTATCTTCTACAGCAGTGGCACCTAGAAGCTTCATTGAAAAATAGAGAATACCTATGTTAATGCATGCAAACAACAGTTAAAACATCTGCAGCTTTCAACCATGGAGTTTAGAGGTCAAAGAATATGAATTGAGGGTGGAAATTATAATGCATTGATATAGCAAGCATCCTATTACGTGCAGAGGTGGGTTGGAACAGACCCAAGAGGAGCTTCTCAAATCAAGCCAACTGAGAGGTACACCAATTAATGGCAGAGATCCTGGAAGTTAGCCTAAACAGTCAGAAGCCATTTGGGCTTTTTAAGAGCTTAAGAACTCTCCAGCTGCTTTCCCACTTATAACAGCATGAAAGGGTCCAAAGGAGAGCCCTCCTCTCCATCAGGTTCACAAAAATGTAGAGCCATTCTCCTAAATTAACACATCAGCAAATGACATAAACTAAAACATGAAGTTCTTCTGCAATATTTCATCCAGAGATGAACAAGGTGTGCTCCCTAGTACCTCACTGTAGCTAAGCCATCCTGTCCACTGGGGACTCAGGGAAGGGTGGTTTCTAGAATAGATCCCACTGTCATACTCTGGGCAGCACAGATACCATCTGAATCTCATGGGTCTAAGACAGTTTAGAGCTCCAGCTCATGAAGAGTGGTCTTCATGGCAAGTTTCCCTGCTCTAAAAAGGTGGGTCATAAAACAGGGAGGGAAAAAAAATAACATCAAAGTAGAGGTTGACAAAGAATAGGGGTTCTCCAATCTTCTACTCTTGGGTGATTTCCAATTACATAAGTTACATTTAACAGAAATAATCCTCTAGGCTCTCCAGGGCCACACATGGCAAACCCAAAGCCAGCACAGAAAGTGTGATTCAGTGTTTGAAAGAAGAACATCTGTTGTGTGCAGGATGATTTAGCCAATGGATTATTCTTATGCTAGCTCTCTAAACATATACTATCCTCTTTATAAACACAAACCATCGTGCTTCTAAACTCATACCATCAAATCCTTTTCGATTTCTTCATACAGCCCAGCTATCCGTTCATCCCTCTCATCTGTGGCAGCATTTGCATCTTCAAGCATCTCTTGCCACTCTTTAAAGTACTTGTCATCCAGATCTCTGTAGGCGATGGCCAAGGTTCGGAGGCCTTCCCCTGCAAATTCCTGCCGGAACAGACATTGACTCGGGAGCCATCCCAAAATAATCATTAGAGCAAGAAGAAGAACAACAATAATGGGTAGAAAGTTTTGCAAATTCACTTTATCCCAAGAGCACAGCTTGGCTATTCTGACCTTCAAGTTTTTAACTCCCTTGGAAATGGGGGATAATGTTTGCATTTTGAATATTATTTGTATTGGTTTAAAAACATTCAGGAAAGCTAGCCCTCCTGCTAAAAGACAATTAAAATGCGTGTTGAAATGTCCCAGTTGAGAGGTGATTAACGATGCCCGTGAATTGAAATATCCATTTGAAGCAACATATATATTAATTTTCAACCTGTCCCTCCGCCTGAAGGAAGTCCTCCTGGCAATGAGAGGAACTCAGCCTGTTTCATGGCCCATGGTACTCAGCTTCTAGTGGAAAGAAAAAGACCCTCAGAGGAGCCACAGCTCTCGAATCAAAGGCGGAGGCTGTCCACAGAGTCTTGTCACCTTCCCCCTAACACTATGTCTGAAATGAGCTGAGCCTTCAAGAAACAGTGAAGGCTGATGTTTCATTCTAGATCTCCTGTAATTAAAAAAAAAAAAAAAAAAAGCTAGCCCTGGCCAGGTGGCTCACTTGGTTGGAATGTCATCCCATACACCAAAAGGTTGTGGTTCAATTCCCGGCCAGGGCACATGCCTAGGTTGTGGGTTTGATCCCCAGTTGGGACATGTACAGGAAGCAACTGATCAATGTTTCCCTCTCACACCGAAGTCTTTATCTCTCCCTTCCTTTCTCTATAAAATCAATAAACATATCCTCGGTGAAAATTTTTTTAAATCCTGTATGAAAGTTTCACTTTAATAATAAAAATGGTTTGAGAGTTTAAAGACACCATGAGGTCAGGTTAGTTTAAAAAAAATTTTTTTAGAAACTGTTTTCTATGAAGTTTGTATTTAATAACAGGTCAAATTAGTGGGAGAATTATGCTTTTCCTTTGTCTAAGTAAACTGAAAATCTTAAATGATACTTCTGGTGCTTTCCCCTTCTAACAGTAAATACATACATACATACATACATACATACATACATACATACATACGTAAAGTGTCTCACACAGCCATGATAGCTAGAAACATATGTAGATTGCTCTGGGGAAATGCTAAAAACCTCCCACTTTGCCTAGGCCTCCTGTGGCCATTTTATGAGCCTGCACACTGTAAGCATTTTTACAGTCAATTCTATGCCTTTGGGTACTGCCATTGAGCATACCTTCTCTGTGTGTTTTGGCTTACGGAACACACACAGGTTTCTGAGCATGCACAAGTTAAACCGTGACACATCCTAATTAGGTTAATGGAAAGCAAAGTCAGTGCGCAGACTGCAGTGATGTGGTTTAGCCCAGAAAGACCATGAGAAAAATTCTCCAAATTTATCTTGCAGGCAGTTGGTAGCGCATTGGATATTGCAATCACATTTATAAGTCCTGCCTTCCAGGACCACCCCTGACTCCCCTACCGATCTGAAAATGGAGTCACTGTGGTCTAATGCGGTCTTTTGTCCTCTTAATTTGCATAATGCTTCTTCGCCTTTAACTTGCAACATCACTGGGCATTACAATGCTTTCCTCTCTGTTCTGCACAATAGTGAATCAACTCTAAGAAGACATTACAAAGGGGAACAGATGATTTAAGTTATTTAATTAGTACATGAAACACAAGTTGGATCCTGAATGAGCATTTGAGCAAGGTTGTTTCCTATCATTAAACAATTTTAAATCAATAATTAAATATAAATTTAAAACCTCAGAATTCAAAAGCCAAAATAAACAAAGTGAATGAAGCAAAGAGCAAGTTAAATTTACATTACCTGTAAAAATTTCTTTTGCGTAGAAATGTAAAAAGACCAAATTAGGCTTCCTATATTTTTGTATGAAGGGAGAACGTATGAAAATTCAGGGCCTTGGTGTGTGAGCAATGGCAAAAGTCAGATACTTATGATTCCAATGTTGTTCTCATAAAAAAATTAAAAAGACCATGTCGGCCTTCTGGAAGAGATTAAAATGAAATCAAGAATGCTCTCTTGGAAAGAGAAAAACAATAGCTATGTTTGTACCCAATATTACTAAACCATCATTCTTTAAACTTAAAGTCAGGCAGAGTTTTTGAAATTTGTTTGTTTGTTTGTTTTTTAAAGAGTCAGGGAATGTTTTGTATTAAACATAGGGCTTGACAAAGAACCCGAGCCCTCAATAATTTTTTTAAAGGAGAGAAACCAATGAGGAAATGAGAGTTTTGGCCAGTTGTCCTTAAAGTTCATATTGGGTTAAACAGAACCTCAGGCAAGTACTAGGAAGACAACTGAATCTCAGGTTCAGACCAGGTAATGCTCATATTAATTCATACTCTTTTTTTAAAAAAAATTGCTAACGATAACCCCTGCTTCCTTCAGAAGGCTTTTGGAAAGAAATTATGCATAGCTGCAAAATGTATATAATTGGCAACTTCACCTAGGGAACATAAGGGGCTCACTGTGATTTATGTCCTGAATAAAAGACCATTGGAAGAGCAAATTGGCTACAGGGACTATTTTCCCCTCACCCTTTAAACACAACCCTAAGATTTTCAGTGGAGACGATCATAAGAGACTCCGTGGGTGTCGGTCACATTGGAACAAAGGTGAAAGCAGCAGTCCAGCTCTTCTTCCTTGAACCAGTCCAGTTTCCCAAGGGCACAGCCCCACACTACAGGGGAGTTAGAGCAGGTTTCCCTAGGAGTCCTGAGCCTTCTCCTGGCTGGAGTTCAGGAACCCACATTCAGTGGCTACGTCTCGGCTGGGTTAATCCACCTGTGGTGAGACCAACCAGATTCTCGGCAGGGCAGGGGGTGGGTCCAAGTACCAGTTTCCAGATATTTACTGGCACAGTTCCCTGTGGAACCACTCTCCACATGTTTTCTATTTCAGAAGTCAGATCATTTAGCTGATATTTTTTAAATGAGACCCAACCATAGAAAGTGGCCAAAGGGCCGTTGTGCAAACCTTAGACAGAGGCACTTACACTGATGTGGTCTGACGTCAAAGTCAGAAGGTCTTCGTTGGATGGATGAAGTTTTTCAAACAGAATAGTGTCTGCTCCTTTGGAATAAAGCTTTATCTGTCCTTCCGGGTTTCGAACTGAAAATAAAGTTTGGAAAGCAGATTTTAATCAATAAAATCTGTCAAAACTGGGCTCTCCCAAGGCTCTAGCCAGGCAACTTGGAAATGGGCATGATGTTTTAGCCAGTAGTAAAATATTCAGTGTCATTGGTTAGAAGGTCACTACCTAAGTCACTTGGCTTTATTCCTGTTTTATTAACTTAGAAATATTTCATCTACTGGAATCCTTTGATTTCCCAAACTCAGAAACAGTGTTTTTATTCTGGTGTGTATGACTTTCCTATTATCCTTGCTTACTGCTTCTGTCAAGGGTTGATACATTTAAATTAAGCCTGTATTGAGTCACTTTATTTGCCTGTCTCTTGGTGTGAAATTTAAGACCTACTGTAGGAATAACAATCAGTGATACGCCAAATGATCTCCATATGCATTGCTTTATGCATCAGTTCTCAGCCTTTGCTAACGAATTTCTTTACCCCCTTTACTTCTTGAAGAAACCCTTCCTTTCTTGGAGGTTCATTCTTGAGTCAAAATCCTGGTTGTAAGCATGCCTCACAGAGGGCCTTCAAAATTAAAGTTTCTCTCTTCTTCTCAAGGGAAGTCTGTATTAGCGTGGCTTTGTTTTAACCTGCCCCTGCAGAGTGTGAGAATGACAGCCCTCACCAGGCCCCTTTCATCTCCAATCCCCGAGACCCCCCGGGATGCCCCACAGGTCACTGTCAGACAAGTCTTTTTTAAAATGCAGAATACTTGGCCTACCTTTGGAAGCTTGGTTTTATAGCTTGGCATATGCTGGCACTTAATTATTTGTTGAATGAGTAAATGAATAAATGAATGAATGAGTGACATGACATGACAATGTATTTCTTTCCAGGAATGGCCTACAATTTAAGACAGCTGGTTGGGTCACAACTTCATGGTATGAATACTCTGACCCTCAGAAGCGCCATTGAGTCATAGATTATACATGCTTTCCACTCAATTATGCTTTTTTGCTAAAAATAGAATGCCTCAAAACAGAGGAACATAAATATGGACTACTATTAATTCAATAGGATACAAAATTTAGAGCTTGATTTAAAGGAATATAAATATTATAGTATAATTGATTACTTTTCCCTCTAACAACCCTCATCAACACTTCATCTAATGCACCCTGGAAACTTTTTTGAACTGTGACTTCTTCTCTAGGTTCATCATCTCTTCCGAGATCCTTGGCCAGTTTCCTGGTTGCCGTAACTCATGTAGTTTTCTTGTATCTAGCTCTAATTGCCCAGGTTGAAAGGAAAAAAACAAATATGCAATTTGTCTAACCGTTCAAGTGGGTGAGGGGACATTTATTCCTAGGAAAGACTTCTTCTGACTCTTATAACAATTCAACTTAACAGTTTCCTCATAGTTTCTTCCTCATCACCAGAACTATAAAAGCAAAGTAGGTATACCTTCCATTTGCCAGTGGGACTTCTCCATGACCTTTCTTGATAGTCCAGACTAGGACATCCATTCTCAAACATTTGGGTCTCAAAACTCCTTTACACTCTTAAAACTTTGTGAGAACTCCAAAGAACTTTTTTATGTGTGTTCTATCAATATTTACCACATTAGAAATTAAAACTGAATAATTATATGATATTAATGGTCTTATGACATATATAATATTACTATATAGTACATATATACTATGTACTACTATAATGATAATTATTAGAATAATAAGTCTATTATATATTATATTAACATAAATAACATTTCTATGAAATATAACAATATTTTTCCAGGCAATAAAACTGAGTTTGGAGAATGGTGTTGTTTTACATCATTATAGGTCCCTTTAATGCCTGGCTTAATAGAAGACAGTTGGATTTCATATCTGTTTCTGCATTCAATTTGTTGTGATATTATACAGCATGTGGCTTTTATAAAACTCCACAGAATACTCATGAGAAAAAAGAATGAAAAAGGCACATAACATTAGTATTATAAAGTTTTGGGGGCCCTGGCCAGTGTGCATCAGTTGGTAGGAGCATTGTCTGGTAACCAAAGGGTTGTAGGTCTGATCCCTGGTCCAGGCACATACGGGAGGTAACCAATCAATGTCAGCGTCCCACATGAATGTTTCTCCCCCTTCCTTCCTCCTTCCCTTCCTCTGTCTCTAAAAGCAGTGACAAAATGTCTTTAGGTGAGGATATATGTGTATGTAAAATGTGAGGTCTGTCCTGAAAGTACTCATCTGTACAATATGAAAAATGGAGACACTATTGAAGAAGATACAAGATACAAGAAACAGTGTAGCTAGGACAATGACAATTCAGTTCCCTTCAAAGTAGGTACCTTGGAACCTCACACAGTTCTCCCAATAGTCATTAGCTGCCCCATCATACTTTCCTGAATTGCATCGATGGTCTGAAATCTCTTTCTTTTCAAAGGTGATTTTAGTTTTGGGAAAAGCCAGAAGTTGGAGGGCACCAAATCTGAGATGTATAAGGACTGAGTCACCTGGGTAATTTAATGTTTCACAAAAAAACTCTGCATGAGATGTGATATATGAGCGGGTACATTGTCATGATGAAGCTGCCAATAACCAGTTGCCCATAGTTGAGGCCTTCTGAATCATCTGAATAGTTTCCACAGAGGAATGTTCAAGCTTAACACAAAATCTGATGCAGATTCATTGCTCCACTCACTCAGTCATCTTGCCTGCAATGGCCACACTGTACACATACTCACTCAATAGTGTCTACAACCCCTACTGACTAGTACAGTGAAGTCATCATTGTTCATGCATGCACATTCCAACCCACTCTCCTTGGCTGCCAGGTTACAACAATGCCATGTAAACCATTCTCATTATATTATCATTGGTGGGACTTCTGCATCCTCTGAAAAAAAAACTCAATGTTTCCTACAGTTTCCCAGACCACATATTGAGAACCACTTGTTTACAGAAATCATAAACCCATTATGATTTTTGCAATTTCTTACCATTTTTTAGTCTCAGTTTGTACATGTGAAAAGATGTTTTTAAAACTAAATTTTAAGGTCCTTTTCAGTTCTACAATTTTCTTATTCAATAAAAACTTTCCATCTCTGATGCCTTCTCTTAACCCAGCATTAGTCCCTTTAAGGGCACATTTTCTTTCTTCAACAATTAGCTACCCCTCCCTCCAATGTCCTCAGTCTCAATAACCAGATTTACCATTCACTTGGTCCACATCAGATACCTGGCCATCATTCAAAGCTCCTCCCTGTTCAAATCCACACATCCACTTAAAGTCATGAATTTCTCTCTGTCACCTTCTTTCTTGCCTAGATTGTCACATTAACCAAATGATTTTACCCTTTCCAGCCCTGCTTCCCCCATATTCTTCTGTCATCCAGACAGAATCATCTTCCCACTATTGCTTGGAATCTTGCAATAAAAAATTGGAATCTCGCAATGACCTCAGCTCAGGTGCAGATTTCTTAATATGGCATAAACAGAAATCTTCAAGATCTGGACCTTTCCAGCCTATTCCCTGCCCTGCATCACCATCTTCTCAATACTACCACACAGAACATTTTTCAATTCCATCGTCTCCTTAGCTTCAAGTCCCTGGAACATGGTGAGCACTTAATAAATATTTATTTAATTGAGTTTAATATAATTATGCAAAATTCATTGAAAGCAGCAGCTATGCCTTTGTGACATAAGGGAAAGAAAAAGGTCAGAAATAGTTACAGGTTTATGCTATAAGAGTAAATGCAATAGCAACACTGTGAAGGGTGATTAATAATTCTGCTTTGCCATATCTCAGTGGGGTGGCCGTTCATACATTCATACAGAGGAATGCCTGACATATGGCAGTGTGATTCGTACTTTTGTAATCATTAAACAGTTTAGGGGTGAGCAACCCTATCTAAGGATCTTGTAAGGGCTTTTCAAGAGCTGTTACAATTTATTTTTCTTTAATGATTACCTGCCGCTTACCTGTAGTAATAACTACCTTAGAATTTTATCTCTGTATTTTTATTTACATAATTAGTAGAATCTGTACTTCTAAAACTATATAATGAGATATACATGTTTATCAATATAGTAGGTTCTAAACCCTCTTGCATAATTCTCTATAGAAATCTATTTTTATTTGCATTGCTCTAAATTAAATCAGGATTCCTGCTCCAAAATGAGAGTACTACTGGTATACATTTATGACCCAATAAATACTAGGCAAAAGGGAAGGAGGAGGAGAAGGAGAACGAGGAGATGAAGAAGCAGTACAGCAGCAAAAGTCTACGCCTTCACATCAGGGTGTTGTCCCCACAGACGAAGCATGTGACAATCATGAGACTAGCATTGGTTTTTGCCTCGTTATCAAACAGAGACTTTTCTACCCTCGCTCAGTCCTTCTTTCAGATTCCGTCAGATTAAAAACCAAAAAGAACCAAAATAGAGCCCTCATGCCTGCATGAGTTTTGTGGTGGAACATTACCTTTCCTCATATGGGATCTATTAAGGCAAACATCTGATGTTTGTGGTTAGGCTGTGATTTCTCCACAGCCTGTAATGGTGACTGATGCTGGGGAAAAGCCAGAAGTTTCCCTGTGTAGCAATCTTAGGTTTTTGTCAACACCCTCAAAGCCAGTCCTGGACCAACCCAACACCGATAACACCTCCCCCAAGGCTGTAAATGGAAGACAATTCCCACTGCTACATTGGGTGGACACTTAGAGCCGCATGTCTGTTCGTTGGCAGCATCTGTGATGACTACCCAGAGTATGTTGTCAAAAATACAAAAATAAATATCCACAGATGATGTTTGGTTTTAACCTGCTGAGAGCAATCTCCCAGGGCTAGTTTCCAGTAGTTAAAGATCCAACCCTCTACAATTACATACACACATGCTTTCAGCAGTAGAAATTGATTTACTATGAGGATCAGAATATTCGTAAGTCACAAAGTATAGGGTAACATTATATCTGAAAATCATTTACAGAACTTAGTGTGTGCCAAGCTCTGTGTTTGGTCCTGGGAAGCTTAAGAAGACTAAGGCATAGCGCCTGCCTTCAAGTAGTACACACTCTACCAACTGGGAAAGTCGCGGGAATAGTATCACACTCATGTCAGGAACAAGGGGCTCAGGAGAACGAAGGAGAATACAGTCACTTGGAGAGTAGGAAAAGAATTGAGAGACTAGGCAACATTTGGATTAGACATTACCAGGTGTGTAGGAGTTTTTTTAGAGAAAGAAGTGGAGAAAAGGAGAGTTCTAGGCAGGGGAAATAGCACACGTGAAGGGTGTGGAAGTGCACAACGCACGCCAGGAATTCTGAGGTCTGACGAGCCGGAGCACAATATCCGGGGAAGGGGAAGAACAGTCAGAGTGTTGTCAAATGGCAAATAATCTTGAATGTCATCCCAAGGACCTTATCCTCTCAGTTCTAGGCAGTCACCAAGGTTTTTTAAGAAGGTGATGGCAGAATCGGCC
>PVKM010038478.1:0-14098 GCA_004027735.1 Carollia perspicillata
TTTTGTTTCTTTCGGATGCAGGGCTCTATACATATCAGTTAAGTCCATTTCATCTCGGGTGTTGTTCAATGCCACAATATCTTTGTTGATATTTTGTTTGGAAGATCTGTCTATTTTTGACAGTGGGGTATTAAAATCCCCTACTATAATTGTTTTGCTATCAATATCTTTCTTGAAGTCCTCCAGGATTTTCTTTATGTATTTGGATGCTCCTATGTTGGATGCATATATATTTACAATCTCTATGTCTTATTGATGGATTCTTCCCTTGAATATTATGAAGTGACCTTCTGGGTGTCTCTTTAAGGCCTTTTTTTTAAATTCTATTTTGTTTGATATGAGTACTGGTACCCCAGATTTTTTTTCTGTCTATTTGTTGGAAAATATGTTTCCAGCCACTCACTTGCTGTCTTTGTAGGTTTTTTGTTCTGAGGTGAGTTTCTTGTATGCAGCGTATGTGTGAGTCATGCTTTCTAATCCATTCAGCTATTCTATGTCTTTTGATTCAAGTGTTTCGTTCATTTACATTTAAGGTTATTATTGATAGGCACTTATTCATTGCCATTTTTTCATGCCTGTGTTCCCCTCTTTCTCACTTTTCCTTCCTTTCCTCAGAGCAGTCCCTTTAGCATGTCTTGCAGAGCTGGTTTGGTGGAGGTGTATTCTTTTAGACTTCCTTTTTCTGGGAAGCACTTTATTTGGCCTTTTATGTTGATTGAGAGCCTTGCTGGGTAAAGTAGCATTGGTTGCACATCTCTGGTTCTCATTACTTGGAATATTTCTTACCATTCTCTTCTGGCTTGGAGTATTTCCATTGAGAAGTCAGCTGTTAACCTTATCAGGGTTCCCTTGAATGTTACTTTCTGTTTCTCCCTTGCTGCCTTTAAGATTCTCTCTTTGTCTTAGAATTTTCCCATTTTAATTATGATGTGTCTTGAAGTGGGCCTCTTTGGGTTCCTTTTGATTAGGACTCTGTGTTTCCTGGATTTGTGTGACTTTTTCTCTCATCAAAGTAGGGAAGTTTTCCATCATTTTTTTTTCAAACAGGTTTTCTATTCCTTGGTCTTCTTCTGGTATCACTATTTTATGGATATTATTACATTTCATGTTGTCCTGCGTTTCCCTTGATCCCTATTCATTCTTTCTCAGCCTCTTTTCCTTTTCTTGCTGTATCTGGGTGTTTTTTTCTACCTTGTCCTCTAGTTCTCTGGTCTGATCTTCTGCTTCATGGAGCCTGCTGTTGATTCCTTCTACTGTGTTTTTCATTTCAGAAATTGTATTCTTCTTTTCCTTTTGGCCCTTGTTCATAGTTTCTATTTCCTTTTTTATGTTGATATAGTTTATGGTGAGTTCACTGTAGTTCCCTGTAGTTTCTGGTAATTCTCTGTGAGCTCATTGAGCTTGCTGATAACCACTGCTTTGAATTTAATATCTGTTAGTTGACATGCCTCTATTTCATTTAGCATTCTTTCTGAGGCTTCATCCTTTTCTTTCATTTGGGTATTGTTCTTTTGTCTTCCCATTGTTTGTGAGACTCTTCTTGTTAGCATCTTCTTTTTAAACTGATCTGTTCTGACTTCTTGGGTTGATGGTATGAACTTCTATGGTAGAAGACCTATGAGATTCAGTGGTGTAGTCTCCTTGATCTGAGCTTGCTGGTCTTGGGCTGTCATTTATGTTGGCTCTGTGTATGTCTTTCGGTTTTGATTGTTATTGGGTCTTTCTTTGTTGGGTCCTTCCCTCCAGCTGGTTAAGTGAGGGTCACTCCACCCACCACATCTTGTATTCTGTTGTGCAAGTGTTGACAGGTTGTTTTGAAGCTGATTCTCCTGTGTGTACAAGGTTTTGTGCCTTCTCTCTTGCTCTTGTTCAGTTGTTTGTTCTGGGTACTTTCTCCACCATTTAGTTGTATTTTCAGGTAAGTCCTGGGTTGAGGTTAGTGTGGCTTCCAGTCTCTCCTTCACCTTCTTTTGTTGTTATCTGTTGGTGGTTCCTTTTTTGATGGGTTTCCTCTTCCAGCAAGTGTCCTGGTGTTCACTGCTCCCACCTTGCATGTTCTCTGGAGTAGCAAAGTGCAACTTTTTCCACTGTCTCTGTTGTTGGGATGACCCCTATTTGGGCCTAATTCTGTTTTTTTTTTTTTCACAGCTCCAGGCTGTCTCACCTATGGGAAAAGAAGAAAAAAAGGTGGGAAGGAAAGAAGGGAGAAGCAATAAAAAAGGTAAGGAAGGAAGGAAGGAAGGAGGAAGTTTAAAAAAAGAAGGAAGGAAGAAGGAATTAAAAAAATTAAAGTTAAAAAAGAAGAAAGGAAGAAGGAATAAAAAAGTAAAGGAAGGAATGAAGAAAGAATGAATAAAAAAGAAAATAGGGAAGAAAGGAAGAAGGAATTAAAAGTTAAAATTAAAAAATAAATAAAAGAAGGAGGAAGAAGGAATAAAAAAGGAAAGGAAGGAAGAAGGAATAGAAAAAAGGACAGACAGGAAGAAGGTATTTTAAAAATAACTTCTGCTGGCTTTAAACTGGTCAGGCCAGTTCTGCTGGTCTTTCTGGCTGTGTCAGGCTGTGAAGGGATTGGTTTTCTCATTTTTTCCTTCCTGAGCCACACTCTTAGCTGTAGTCCAACCTCCAGCCTAGTTACTCAGTGCTCTTCTGTGCTCTGCCTAGGGCTTTAGTCCATCAGTTGTGCTGTCTGTGAGGTGTGCCTATTAGTGGCAACTCACACACCACCTTGTTGCTCTTTGCTGTCCTAGATGCTAGGGACTCTCCATGACCCTTCAGGGTAATTCAGCCCCCCACTTAGTCAAGTCTTTCTGGGGACTGCAACTCCCCTCTGCAGGCCATTTCTGCCTTCCTCCTGGGGAGCCAGTCAGCCCTGCAGGGCTCTGGGCACAGGGGCCAGGTGGGAGGTGCTTCGTCCCTGGTGCCTCTGGCATGGGCATGGGCGGGCATGGGCAGACATCGATCTGGTGCCCATTTACCCAGGACTTGGGGGTAAGGGCGCAGGAGGCAGGCGGCTGCTGCGGAGAATTCCCCAAACAGGCAAGAAGTGCCGCTTTTTTCTCTTTTCCTTTTTGAAAAATTTCTCCTATTCAAGCCCACCAGTCCAAACTAGCACCTGGCCTCTCACACAGACAGCCTGGCTCTCTCCCAAGAATTTTGCAGCAGACCCAGCAGGCTCTGGGTCTGAGGCTGCAGCTGCCCTGGTCCCTGCGCTGGTCCCTGGGACCCTATTGTCCTTAAGCACTCTTCTTACCATATGATTTTTCAATGTCTTCTATAATTTTTGGTCTCCAGTCTTCATATATGCTGGGATACCATTGGCTGTTCACTCTATTCCTCAAACAGTCAGCTGGGTGTTTCACCATGTATGGGGGAGAAGTAGATTCCTCTTTCACCTATCTCGCTGCCATCTTCTCTTTCCTCTAGCACATTTTCTTTATTCATTCATCTGTTGATAGACACTTAGGCTGTGTCCATATCTTGGATATTGTGAATAATGCACAGTGAATGGATGGGTAGAGATCTGTTTGAGACAGTGATCTCATTTCCTTTGAATAAGAAGTGGGATTGCTGGATGATATGGTAGTTCTATTTTTAGTGTTTAATGATGACACCAATTTATGTTCCCACCAACAGTGCATAAGAGTTCCTTTTTCTTTACATTTTTGCCAGTGCCTGTTATCTTTTGTCTTTTTGACAATCTAATATGTGTGAGATGATATCTCAATGTGATATTAATTTGTGTTTCCCAAATGATTAGTGATGTTGAACACCTTTTCATATACCTGTTGGCCATTTTCACATCTTCTTTTGAGAAATGTCTATTCAGGTTTTTTGCCCACATAAAAAAAATGAGTTATTGGGGTTTTTTTTTTTTTTTTTACTATTTTGAATTGAATTCCTTATATATTTTGTTCTTTATGTTTAATCCTCACCCAAGGATATGTTCACTGATTTTTTTTTTTAAAGGGAGAGGCAGAGAGAATGTGGGGGGAGAGGAGAGAAAAAGAAAGAAAGAAACATTGATCAGTTGCCTCTAGCATGCACCCTGGCTGAGGATCAAACTTGCAACATTTTGTTGTACAGGGATGATGCCCTAACCACCTAAGCCATCTAGCTATGGTCCTTATATATTTTGGACATAAGTCCTTATCAGATATATGATTTTCAAGTTTTTTCTCATGCTGTAAAGTAGGTTATCTCTTCTCTTTGTTTACTGTTTCCTTTGCTGTGCAGAAGTTTTTAGTTTGATGAGATCACACTTGTCTGTTCTTGCTTTTGTTGCCTGTGCTTTCCCCCACTGTTTTCTTGTAGTAGTTTTATAGTTTAAAGTCTTATCTTTAAGTATTTAGTCAATTTTGAGTTGATGCTTTATGTGGTGTGAAATAATGGTCTATTTTTATTCTGCTGCATGTGAATATCTAGTTTTCCCAACATCATGTACTGAAGAGACTGTCCTTCATTGTTGAAGATCAGTAGTCTGTGTATATGTGGATTTAATTTTAGGCTCTGTATTCTGTTTCATTGGTTTGGATGTCTTCTTAAATGCCAATACCATACTGTCTTTTTTGATTTCTGTAGCTTTGTAATATATTTTGAAATCAGGGAGTAGGATGCCCCCAGCTTTGTTCTTTTTGTTCAAGATCACTTTGGCTACTTGGGATTTTTTGTTTTTCCACATGAATTTTAATATTGATTTTTCTATTGTTTTGAAAATTGCTATTTGAATTTAATTTTTATTTCCTTTATTGTTTATGCTGTTACAATCATCCCACTGTTTTCCCCTTTGTTCCCCTCCACTTAGCCTCCCCCTACTCCTTCAGGCACTCCCCACACCATTGTCTGTGTCCATGGGTCATGCATAGATACTCTTTGGCTAATCCATTCAAGAATAATTATCTTGAAAGAACAACTCAACAAGAAAAATGTTATGCCTATGGGGGAGTCAGAAAACTAAAATTTGTTTTTTTCTGTGTTAGAGTATTTTTATTGCAAAACAATTTTTATTTATTTTACTTTTTTCCACATTTTAAAATTGTTGTTCAGGTATAGTTGTCTCCATTTTTTCCCCACCACTTCCCCCTGCTCCTACGTCCCACCTTTAATCGTACCCCATTTGGTTTATCCATGTGTCCTTTATACATGTTCCTGACAATCCTTCCCCCTTTTACCCCCATTATCCCCTCCCACCTCCCCTCTGGTTACTGTTAGTTTGTCCTTAATTTCAATGTCTCTGGTTATATTTTGCTTGCTTGTTTGTCTTATTGATGAGGTTCCACTTATGGGTGAGATCATATGGTATTTGTCTTTCACTGCCTGGCTTATTTCATTAGCATAATGATCTCCTGTTCTAGCCATACTGTCACAAACAGGAGGAAATGCTTCTTTCTGCTGCATAGTATTATTCTGAATCTATAGATAACTTTGAGTAGTGTGACATTTCAACAACATTACTTCCTCCAAACCATGACCATGAAATATCTTTTTATTTATTTGTGTCTTCTTCAATTTCTTTCTTCAGTGATCTATTGTTTTTAGTGTACAGATCTTTTATTTCATTGGTTAAATTTATTTCTCAATGTTTTATTCTTTTTGGTGCTGTTGAAAAATGAAATTATTTCCTTTTTAGGTAGTTCATTGTTAGTGTTTAGAAATGTGACTGACTTTTAAAAATATGTTAATTTTGTATCTTGCTACTTTACCATTTTTTTATTTGTTGTAGCAGGTTTTATTACTGTGTGTGTATGTATGTGTGTGTGTATACACACACTAAATATATGTGTATATATAGTATATATGTGTGTATATGGTATATATATTATAATATGTATGCTAGTGTACTAGTATACTAAATATAGTATATTTAGTATATATAGTATATATACATAGTATATAGTGTATATATACTAGTATACTAGTATACTAAATATATACTAGTATGTATGTATACTAGTATGTATGTATATATGTATACATATATACTATGTATATATGTATATATAGTATATACATATATATTAAATATACTAGTATACTAGTATACTAAATAAGTAAATAAACTATATTTAGTATATATGTTTACTAAATATATGAATGATCATAACATCTGTAAACAGAACCAATTTTACTTCTTATTTGAATTCCATTTATTTATGTTTCTTGCCTAATACTCTTCCTTGGACTTTGAATACTATATTGAATAGAAGTGGAGGGAGTGGGAAGTAGTGTTTTCTTCCTGATCTTAGAGGAAAAACTTACAGCGTTTCACCATTGAATATGATATTGTCTGTGGGTTGTCATATATGGCCTTTATTATGTTGATATACATTTCTTCTGCACCTAATTTGTTGAGAGTTTTTATCATGTGAGGATGTCGATTTTTTTCAAGTGCTTTTGCTGCATTTATTGAGGTGATTATATTATTTTTATCCTTCATTCTGTTAAATGTGGTATATCACATTTATTGATTAGCATAGGTTGAACCAGCCTTATATCCTTTTAATGTGCTGTTGAATTTGGTTTGCTAGTATTTTGTTAAGGATTTCTCCTCTGCTTTTGTGATGGTAAATAAATCAAACAGAAATCAGCTTGAGACCTTTTCTACCTTACATGGCAGGTGCAGAACAGGAATCCTTTCTGTAGTTTGGAAGTGTCTCCAATGCTGGCTGATTGCTGAAAAAATGGTTTAGGGACTTGGGAAGTATAGAAACTGGTGGCTAAGGTTTACTTACTTGGAGGAGAAATAGCCTCTAATTTTCTAATGTGTATGTTCATTTTTGATTGAGGGGCAAATTATAGACTAGGAAGGCCAGTATCTTAGTCCTTCTGGGCCTAAATTGGCCTGGTAGATGATGATTTGATGTGATGTTGATTGTATCCTGGAACATCTTCCCAAAGCACACAGAAGCACTTTATTAGATCTCTGGTATTTTAAGTCACAACACTTAGAAGTACTTTTGAGAGAGCCATGCTGTGAAGCCCTATTCTCAACTGGATATTTATTTTTGGGGCAAAGCTAGAGCTAAATCAACTTTCAGAGATTGGAAGAATATGTATAATATTGGGAAAACTTTGGGGAAATGTTCAACAACTAGTAAATTTTATGTTGACATATGCAACATTTACATACTATTTTTCTCGTGAAAAGTAGCATGTTATTGTATAAAAATTATGAAAGGCTTTCAAATTTATTGGTTGTCTTGATCTGCTTATCCATCTGAATTATCTCTGCCTGTGTTTGCCTTTGACTCTGGATTCTCACTTCTGTTCCATTGATCTATCTGTATATCTTTCACCCAGATATATTTTGATAATCTTTAGTCAGAACTGGCTTATTACAATTAGTAACTGTTTCTGAAATTTCTGACTGTTTTCATCTTGAATGGGCACTCACATCTCTTTTATTTCTCTTTCTACTTGTTATTAGAAAAAAGCTGTTTAGAACTTTCCTCATGTTCTCTTGCACTCACATTCTCTAACATTTTCTCAATTTCCTGTTAAATACATGTATATGTATATTATAAAATGAGAAAGACAGAGATTTTACTATTGAAAAGCATTCTGATTTGGGTTGAACTGAATAATTAGGGATTGATATGGCAGTCTGGGAACTGCCCTGACCAGTTAAAATAGCTGATACCTTGTTGGAACATTTTAGCTGGTTGAGGATTCAGATGAAAAACCTCTAGAGTATTTTTAAGTATATATTTTTAACTGTTCATACACTTTTTAAATTTTTATTTTATTTATTTATTTACTTATTTATTTTGCTTTAGAAGTCCATTTACCTTGGAGTTCATTTAAACTAAGAGGTAAAACAATTCACACTCGGCTCTTTTAAATAACAAGTGTGACAAATGACAGAAAGAATTAAACATGTTACACTTGTGATCTGTACAAAACACCGGCATTTTGGGTTGTGCATAATTTAAAGAAATATTTCAAATGCTTTGCAAAATAGTGTTGTAGCCAATGTATAGAGCCATGCCTTAGGAGGGTGTAGGAATGCAGTTTAGAAAAGAAAGAAAAAACATCACACTGGAATTATTCAATTTCATCAAAATCACTGAGGCAGGAAAATGACATGTGACTTTCTATACTGATTTTACACAGCTTATGTACAGTACCTTGACTTAAATCCAAGAGCAAATGTTAAGACCCTGCTCCTCTGCTTTCTGCAAACAACTGCATGGTAAACCTAGATGACTTTTCTGCCAGTTTTAACCTGGGAGTGGCCTTTTAATGTTTTTTTTTTTTAATTTAAAAGAGGCCAGTTTGGCACAGATGTCACAAATGTTAATATTTCTTGGAATCTCAGGAAGAGTCATATTCATTATAGCTGATACAGCAGGGGCTGGAGCTCCTGCTAAGCCTCAAAATTCTCCAGTTTATTTTGTGCATCAATTTGTGTAACAATCTCATTTATGTTGGTCTCCAGTACCGTTCTCCCCATTACCATTTTGACAGGAATATTGTGTGTCCTTGTCTATATAGAATATAAAATTCAGTTCAGACAATTTCTAAACACTTGTTCAATGTTGCCACAAATACTTTAATTATATCTAAGATGACAAGTTCACTTTCTGAAGAATCCACACAAAAGACAAAAGACAAAATTGCATAATGTCTATAAATCAGTTTGTTGTCAGATCCTCCAATTAATAATCCTCTTTCCAGGAAATGACAAACATTTTCACCTCTCTTAAATACCAAATGAAATGTCTTCCTGATGATTTGCTCTAATGTATCCTTACTGTACAGGTAGAACTTGGAGAGCCATGGCTTCCCATGGTTACTGAAGATGAGGTTCTCCTTGATCATGGCTGAGCCATGTGGACTAGGTGGGCACTGAGGGCCAGGGCAGGAGCAGGTGACTGAGTCAAGCCTCAGGGTCTTGCCAGTGATCCTTCCCCACCTGCCATTCCCACACACGCCAGTTCATACACTTTTAATTATGTTTATATTTTTATTCAAGCTTTGAATACAAATTCTAAGAACTTGAAATACCAAATCTAGGGATGATTAACATGTCAATGTGAAAATAAGTATTTATTTTTCTGGTTGAAATGAGCCAGTATATACAATATATTATAAGAGTAAAAATGTAGCTATGGATATTAAAAAGCAAAGTATAATGCAATTGACATTGTACATATCAATTACAGTACACGCAAAATCAATGAAGTTGATATAATAAACATTTTATTCTCTTCATACCTATTTTCAAATGATTTTCCATCAAGGTACATTCTTATATGTGGAATGAATTTTATTTGACAACAGTAAGGCTTGCAGTTATCTCCCCCACTTTTTGGAATTGTCTGCATTAAAGCATGAATATTCATTGCATAGACACCATGTTTAGAGTACAACAGAGAATGTTGGAGATTCAGCTATGGATACAGTCCAGATCCTGCACTTACAAAAATCTTAGAAGGAGAGAAAGATAACAATAAACTATATGTATAATAGTGATAAAGGCTATGATTATATCTAAAGCAGGGTTAAGGCATAGAGAGTGAGAGAGTAGAGATTACTGGTGGATATTTTAGAGAAGATTGCCAGAAAAGGCCTTTTTAAGGACTGTTTGAGTGGAGACTTAGATGAAGTGAGGATGTAAATTGGGTGAATATCTCAGAGAAGAATGCTGTAGTTAGACTAGAGTAAAAAAATAGTTGGATATGAGATTACAGAGATTGGTAGTGGGTGTATCATGCATGCTGTTTTAGGTCATGGGCAAGAATTTGGATTTTATTCTGGAGTAATAGAAAGCTACAGAGGATTTGGTGAGCTAAAGAGTGACATAATCTTACCTGAGCTTTAAATAATTGTTCCCAGCAATGTACATCATTTTGTCTGAAGGTGGACGAAAGTGGGGGCAGGAAGTCTAGTCAAAAGGCTGAGAATAGTTGGTATCTTGATCCAGGGTAGTAGAAGTAAAAAGAAAAAGTCTTGAAGGAAGAGTCAATGGGATTCGCTACCAGGTTGGATGTAAAGTGAGATTAAGATAGTAGGTTTTGGCCTGAGCAACTGTAGGGTGACAGCACCATCTCCTGAGATATGAAAAATGGAGGAGGAGCATACTTGCAAATAAAGATAAAGAGGTAAGGAACTCTGTTTTGAATGTGTAAAGTCTGAGATCCTGATTATCTCCTGATGAATTAATAATGTGCTCAGGAGGACTCAATGATTTGTATATAGAGATTTTGAAGAACTACTCAATGTTGGGATTTCATTCTCAACAAACTGTTATCCAAAGTGTAGTTTATCCTAGTTTAGTTAGTACACTTTTTATACTGTCAGATTACAGACTCATTTGTTATTGGACATTTCACTTTTAATAGTATGCTAGCTGCTTATTTTAAAAACTACAAGTCTGATTTTCTTGGGTCAGAGCTTTTTATGAGGAATATATAGACTAGAGACATGTTGATTCTACCTTAATTCACTATGATCCTCTTCATTGCTTTGGCAAACAATAAGCTGGAATCCATGATAGATATATGTGGCTTTTATTGGTTTTTCCTCAGGCTTTGATTTTGTAGGTTTTGGCATTGGGCTAAACTGCATGAACTGCATCAGTGTAAACCCATAGTTATTTAGAGCAGGCTAAGAGATCCTGCCAGATGGAGATATAAAATGTTTTTAATGTGTGTTTAAAAAATGGTGCTCTCTGGTGGAACCTTTAAAATTAGTTTCTTAAACAGAATATACTACTTTGAGTGGGTTGTTTACCTTTTTCCTCCTTTAAAAGACGAATGGCCTTTCATGGTGTTAGGCTTTATTACCTGGAAATGAGAGTGCCTAGAAAGAGACACAAAATGACCCTAAGGCCACAGATCCATATTCTACAACTAAAGTTGCTATTCTGAATACTTGTTTTTCAACTTTTAATTGGTTCACAAAAAGTAATCCAATGAGCGTTTCATAAACTGGACTGTTCAGTTCATAGCTTATTTAGGAGGGTGCTTCTCATTGCTCTAAGGAAGGTGTCGTATGGCTGCATTGTTGACATTTTTCTTTGGGCATGGTGAATTATATTTACATCCACTTTTAAGGTTTTGTAGGCTGAATTTTGTGTACAAAAGAGAGGAGTAGAACTTCCGGTTCTGGTACACTCATTATTTTTGTGATTTATAATACTTTTAAGGAGACTGCCTGCAGTTATGCTTTGGCTCATCTACCCAGAGAGAAGTAATGGTTTTCCCGTCAAGTATGAATCCTTGCTAGGTTCCACAGTTTTCAGAAAAGCTGTCAGTTATATAGGTTTGTGCCTAATGTACAACACAGACTGACTGCTTTGATGCAGGTGTTAGACAGAATTGTTTAGAAATTCCATAGGGAAGACATTTGAAGACTGTGCAGTCCATCTGTTCCTTCTGATATTCTAAAAATCTACCAGGTTGAGTCACATTAAAAGAGCGTTGGGCACCCAGACCTCCTAGTACTTGCTATCAGCAGAATTGCTTTATTATAATTTTGGCATGATAATCTTAGCCTATAATGATGGTCAAAATAAAAGAGAGCCATTTGAAACTTACAACATATTAACCATAAGAATCTAGTTGAATATCTTGCTTAATATAGCACAAAAGCTTCTTCACGTCCCCTATGACCTTTCCAGCTGCACACTGCCAAAATTTCCCCCTAATTTCTCATGAGATGGAATAGATTCCAGGCTACAATATGCCCTCTTCCAAATATCTCCAAGTCCTCTAATTCAATTAACTTCAAAATTATTTTTCTTAGAGGTTCTCTCTTCCATTACTTATTGCTCTGGATTTTTCCTCTCATTTTGTTGCTGTACAATTTGTTTCTTTTCTTCACTTCTAAGACTTATATAAGAAAAATTATATTTTCTCACCTATCATTAAAAAATGTCTTGACTAAATTGGTAAATTAAACTGTTTTTTGTTTTAATTTTCATTTCTTTGATTAATTACTGAGAGAAGTTTTTCTCTCAAATATTTATAAGCCATTACATGTCCTCATTTGTGAATATCATGTCTGTAGGCCATTTATCTACAGGGATCTAAGTGTCCTATCATATTACATAACCTCACCATATATCAAGGAGCCTATCCTTGGTGAAACGTAATTCTATACATATTTTTTACTTTGTTGTTTATCATCTGATAAGATTGTATTTTGAGAAATAGAAAATTTGCATTTTTATGCACCAAATTAATGTCTTTTCCTTTGTGATTTCTTCCATTGCTTTTATATTATCTTTTCATAAATGTTAAAAATAAATTTACTCCTCAAGGGTTAAGACATGGTGCTATATAATTTTTATTATGTTTGTTCCATAGACAGACCTAGTATAGTGCTTAGGGCACAAAAATGCCCAATAAATATTTGTTGATATATTGATAAATTATGCTTGGTTAATCTATAGAGTTTACATTTCCTGCAATATTACATTGTAAATTTTTAACAGAAACATATAATATTCATATACATCATCATTTCCTTTTGGACATTTAGAGAGAAATTAAAGAAAGTCATGCTTTTGGGCAACATTTGTAGAAAACTATCACCTTGTCAATGGTTTTGGTTGAATAGAGGGAGAACTTTTATTATATCTTTCCATTTTCCTGGTTTACCAAAAATCACATTTCACCTGTGCCGAGGTTCTTGTGTTCAGCTTCATGACAGAAGCAGCTGTCCATAACATAGGAAAGGGTTAAATTGTAACATGATTTCATTACTACTGAATAAATTTCTATCAATATTTTGTGCATTACAGTGATATTGTTATACCAGTTAGTGCTGTATTTGGGATCCCAGAAGACTAAATTCCAGAGAGGAGAGAAATCTCAAAGTTAGAAAAAAGAATCAAGTCTTAACAGAATTATGATTCACTGGGTGGTAGTGGGTCAGAAAGAAACCCATTGCCAAGAATCCAGAAGTAGGGTAGAGAACTATATTGCATTGAAAAACAATCATATCATTGTTCCTTTTCCTCACTTCAGTGTAATAATTAAATGTGAAGAATGGTTGTTTCATAGAAATCAGGGTCACTATTCCTTTTTTAAAAATTTTATTTTACTTGTTATTCAAGTACAGTTTTCTGTCATTTACTCCCGTCCCAGTCCCCACCCCACCCCCGCCCAGTGCTCACCACCTCCCTCCCATTTCCACCCCCCCTTAGTTTTTGTCCATGTGTCCTTTATACTTGTTCCTATAATCCCTTCCCTTTTTCCCCTAAAATTCTCTCCCCTCTCCCCTCTGGTTACTGTCAGCCTGTTTTCTATTTCAATGTCTTTGGTTATATTTTGCTTGCTTGTTTGTTTTGTTGCTTAGATTCCTGTTAAAGATGAGGTCATATGGTATTTGTCTTTCACCATCTGGCTTATTTCACTTAGCATAATGCTTTCCAGTTCCATCCATGCTGTTGCATAGGGTAGGAGCTCCTTCTTTCTTTCTGCCACATAGAATTCCATTGTGTATATGTACCATAGTTTTTTGATCCATTCATCTACTGATGGGCATCTAGGCTGCTTCCAACACTTGGCTATTGTAAATTGTGCTGCTATGAACATCGGGGTGCATAGGTTCTTTTGGAATGGTGTTTCAGGGTTCTTGGGATATAATCCTAGCAGTGCAATTGCTGGGTCAAAAGGCAGTTCCATTTTTAGTTTTCTTAGAAAATTCCACACTGTTTTCCATAGTGGCTGTACCAGTCTGCAATCCCACCAGCAGTGAACTAGGGTCCCCTTTTCTTCAAAACCTCTCCAACACTTGTTGTTTGTTGCTTTGTTTATGATGGCCATTCTTATTGGTGTATAGTGGTACCTCATTTTGGTTTTAATTTGTGTCTCTCTGATGGCTAGTGATATTGAGCATCTTTTCATGTGTCTCTGAATCCTCTGGATGTCCTCCTTGGAGAAATGCCTGTACAAATATTTTGCCCATTTTTTAATTGGGTTGCTTATCTTCTTGGAGTGGAGTCATGTAAATTCTTTGTATATTTTGGAGATTAAACCCTTGTCTCAGGTATCATTGGCAAATATGTTTTCCCATATGGTTGAATCTCTTTTTATTTTAATGCTGTTTTCTTTAGCTGTGCAGAAGCTTTCTATTTCAATGGGATCCC
>PVKM010038479.1:0-14096 GCA_004027735.1 Carollia perspicillata
CCTGGATGGAATTGCTTCCACGCAGGGAACTTCCTGGATTTTAATTGCTGAGATCCGGGGAAAGAGGGCAGAGAGGACACGCCCAGAGAGCAGACAGTGGTGACAGACTCTGACACTCTGATGACTAATGCTCACCGGGAGGGGGATAGAAACCTTGACGAAGCCTCCGACCCCCAGGCTGCGCCCCCTACTGGGGACCTGGCTCGCACCCCAGGCCCGGGCCCTGACTGGGAATCGAAGCCACGACCTTGCAGTTAGCAGGGCACCACTCAAGCCACCGAGCCACACCAGCCGCAGGGCAGGGTTTGAGGGTTTTTTTTAAATATTCTATTTATTTATTTTTAGAGAGAGGGGACAGGAAGGAGAAAGAGTGGGAGAGAAACATCAATGTGTGGTTGCCTCTCATGTGTCCCCCACCGGGGACCTGGACTGCAACCCAGGCATGTGTCCTGACTGGGAATCGAACCGGCGACCTTTTGCTTCCCAGGCCAGTGCTCAATCCACTGAGCTACACCAGCCAGGGCAGGGTTTGAGTTTTTAAAGCCCTCACATATGTTCACTCTAGGGATGAAAATAATATGAAGACAGCCCTGGCTGGGTACTCGGGGTTAGCATCCTCCTGATACCCCAAGGTCGGAGGTCTGATCTCCTCTGGTCACGGCACCTGCTAGAAGCAACCAATGAGTGCGTAACTGGAGCAACAGACGGATGCTTCTCTCCCCCCACTCTCAAGTCACTACATTAGCAATAAATAAATAAATAAATAAATAAATAAATAAAATACTGTGAAAACAGAGTGCCAGACTTCAGACAGATACACACAAAGGCATTTGGCCTCTCACAGGCTACTTAGCTTTGAATCCACCTAAGGCAACGTGGAGGGGCCATTGCCCTAACTTCCCCTCTCCCTTTCCTGTTGCACAGCAACCCTGGCCGGAGCTCTGGGTGGGGGGGGGCACGCACGGTGCGCACCCCGCCCCTGGAGTCAGCAGAGTCTCGGGGTTGGGCGGTTCTGACAAGTCTACCTCTCCCCGAGCCCTAGCTCTGTGCCAAGGCCCTCCCAAAACTGGCGAGGTAGGTTCACCCAGGTGGCTCTCAGTTCTCAGACAAGGAGACCAAGAGAAGGACGAGCTAAACTGAAACCGAGTCACAGAGCCTGGGTGGGCTCAGCGCCCCTGGCTGCACTGTCTCCCAGATCTAAGATTTTTGGATGATCATATTCTAAGGCCCGGAACTACTAAGGCTAATGTAGTTCGAAACTCAGATCTGTTACTTGCTTAGCTGAGCGACTCTAGGTAAGTTACTTAACGTCTCTGTGCCTCAGTTTCCTCATCTGCAGAGTGGGTATAACAATGGTGTTAAAATCAGGGGGCCCTGGCTGGTGTGGCTCAGTGGATTGAGCACGGGCCTGTGAAGCAGGGGGTCGCTGGTTCGGTTCCCAGTCAGGGCACATGCCTGGGTTGCAGGCCAGGTCCCCAGTAGGGGACACGTGAGATGCAGCCACATATTGATGTTTCTCTCCCACCCTTTCTCCTTCCCTTCCCCTCTCTCTAAAAATAAATAACTAAAATATTTAAAAAATCAGGGGGTTGTTATAAGGATTAAACTATAAAATATTTAAGGGCGTTGGGAGCAATGCCCAGCATGGAACATGGAGGGCTCCATAAACGATGGCCTTCTAATAATAATATTCATAATCAGCCCTTGCTGAGGTGGCTCGGTTGGTTGGAGCGTCGTCCCGTACACCAAAGTTCGAAGGTTCGATTTCCAGTCAGGACACATACATGCGCTGTGGGTTCGATTCCCGAGTCGGGACGCGTACAGGAAGGCAGCTTCTCGATGTTTCTCTCTCACATTGATGTCTGTCTCTCTCTGTCTGTCTCTCTCCCTTCCTGTCTCTGGAAAAGCAATGAAAAAAGGGTGTCCTCAGGCGAGGACAGAAATATATTAACGATCATACTACCAACAATAGTTATTGCTGTGATCGAGCCTGTCGCTTCTCTGCTCAGTCCCCTCCCCTCCCTCCCACGTCACACGGAATAAAAGATAAAGTCCTCAATGTGCCACGTGGCCCTTCGTCTCTCTCTCTTCTTACCTCCCCCAGCCCCCTTGTCTACTCCACTGCAGTCACAGCGATGTCCTTGAACATGGCCATCACCCTCCTGCCTCAGGGCCTTTGCACTGGCCGTTCCCTCTGCCTGGAGCTCTTCCCCCAGACCACCCTACGGCTCCCTCCCCGATCTCCCTTATGGCCTTGCTCAAATGCTGCCTTGTCAGAGAAGCGCCCTCTGACGACTCGCCCACAGTTCCAACATAACAAATTAAAAAGTCCCTGTTGGATTCCGTCCCCCTCCCCGCCTCTCGCCATAGCATTTGAAATGCTGGGTGTTCGCTTCTGTATTCTTTTACTGTCTGACTCCTTGCCCTGGGGTGGCAGCTCCCAGGGGAAGGGGTTTCGGTCTGTCTTGTCCCCTGCCGTGCGTCTAGGGACCGCAGAGGAGAAGGTCAGGAACTGTGAATAAAAGAATATGTTGAATAAAAGAATACATTATGGGGAATTCAACATTTTTAAAAAGATGTTATTTACCTTTAGAGGGGAAGGGAAGGAGAGAGGGAGAGAAATATCAATGCACAGTTGTCTCTCGTGGGTCCCCTGTTGGGAACTGGCCCACAACCCAGGCATGTGCCCTGACTGGGAATCGAACTTCGATCCTTTGGTTTGCAGGCCCGCGCTTACTCCACTGAGCTACACCAGCCAGGGTGGAATTCAACATTTTATTTGTCCTGTTTGCCTAACACAATCAGTACTTTTAGAAGTTACTTTGAGAGGGCTCTAGAAATGTTCTGTTTCTCCACCTGGTTGCCAGGCACACGCATGTTTTAAAAAAGATGAGAAAATTGCTACAGCGTTTTGTTTCCATTGCACCGAGATTCAAAAGAACCAAGTCAGCCCTGGCTGCTGTGGCTCAGTGGGCTGAGCACTGGCCTGCAAACCTAAAGGTTGCCGGTTTGGTCCCTTGGTCAGGGCACAGGCCTGGGCTGCTGGCCAGGTCCCCAGTTGGGGGCTTGGGAGAAGCAACCCATCCGGGTTTCCTCCCCTCTCATTCCACCTCCCTTCCCACCTCTAGAAAGAAATAAATGCAAATTTAAAAAAAGAATCACGTCATATACTTTTGCTGTGAGTACATATCAACCTTTCCCTCTCTTGATGGATATTAAGCTTCTTAGAGAGGAAGAAAGAGAAACATCCCTTTGCTGTTCCTCTTATTTTTGCATTTATCGGTTGATTCTTGTATGCGCCTTGACGGGGGATTGAACCCGCGACCTTGGCGTATTGGGAGGACGCTCCAGCCGGCTGCGCTACCTGGCCAGGGATTCCAGTATTTTAAAGTCTGCAGTTCCATGTTGCTAACAGGGGCGTGTTCTAACACGTCAGTGCTCCAGAACTTCATTGTCCAGTAAGGCAGCCACTAGCCACGTGTAGCTATTTAACTTAATTAAAACTAATGCAAAATTACATGTTTAGTTTCTCAGTGGCCCTGGCCCCGTTTCAAGTGCTCGGTCGCCCCTGCGGTGGGCCAGGGCTACAGTGGACAGCTCCCCAGGGCGGGCAGGGCTGCTCTGGAATTCCGAAGGGCCATTGGCTAGGGCTCTAACACTTTCACGGGTTGGATTCCACGATCTCTAATCACGATCGATCGCGTCCTGGCATTGTAACATTCCAGAATTCCGAGGTATTCCTAAGCTGGGGTTCTGACACTGTCGTGTGTCAGAATTTCGGAATGGGCCCAGCTGATGTTCTGACACCCCCACTCTAGAATTCCAATATTCTAACTGGGGTTCTAGGGTGGAATATTCTAGAACTCTAAGACGCCAACGAGCTAGGGCTTAGGGTATTTTTAGAATTCTAATTTTCGAACATGCTGTGGTTCTAACGTTGTCATATCTCAGTGTCTTTCTTTTTAGAAATACTTTATTTATTGATTTTCAGAGACAGGGAAATGGAGAGAGAGAGAGAGGGAGAGAAACATCAATTAGTTGCCTCTCTCACGTCCCCAGCTGGGGACTTGGCCCACAACCGAGGCATGTGCCCCGACTAGGACTTGAACTGGCGACCTTTTGTTTTGCAGGCCGGTGCGCAATCCACTGAGCGACACCAGCCGGGGCCCCAGTTTCTACAATACTGAGGGGCTGGAGTTTCTGCACTGAGGATCCCAAGGGCCCAGCGGTTTCCATCACTGAGGTTTCCTGGCTTTTGCCTCCCATCCAGGTGTCAGGGGCCAAGATGGAGAACACTTCTCTCGTCTACGACTATGGGCACTACGACTATGGGCACTACGACGACACTTTGCACGTCCCTGTGGACTGCGATGACGGCACCTGTGTCTCCGTGGAGCCGCTCCGCGTGGCCTCCCTCCTGCTGTACGCCGCAGTCTTCCTGGTCGGGGTGCCGGGCAACGCCATGCTGGCCTGGGTGACTTGGAAGGAGGCCCGGCGGAGGGTGGGCGCCACCTGGTTCCTCCACCTGGCCGTGGCGGATCTGCTCTGCTGTCTGTCCCTGCCGGTCCTGTCGGTGCCCCTCGCCCTCAGAGGCCAATGGCCCTACGGGGCAGTGGGCTGCCGGGCCCTGCCCTCTCTCATCCTGCTGTCCATGTACACCAGTGTCCTGCTCCTGGCTGCTCTCAGCGCGGACCTCTGCCTGCTGGCCCTCAGGCCCACCAGCTGGGCTGTGGCCCAGAGGGCGTGCCGGGTGCAGGTAGCCTGTGGGGCGGCCTGGTCCTTGGCCTTGCTGCTGACCGTGCCCTCGGCCGTCCACCGCCGCCTGCACCGGGAGTCCTTCCCGCCCCGGCTGGAGTGTGTGGTGGATTACGGCGGTTCAGCCACGGCTGAGATCACGGTGACCGCCATCCGGTTTACGTTTGGCTTCCTGGGGCCGCTGGTGGTTGTGGCCAGCTGCCACGGTGCCCTCCTGTGCCGCGCGGTCCCGCGCTGCCGGCCACTAGGCATGGCCGTCGTGGCGGGCTTTTTTGTCTGCTGGGCCCCCTACCACATTCTGAGGCTGGTCCTCACCGCGGCGGCCCCGCACTCCCCGCTCCTGGCCCGGGCCCTGCGGGCCGAGCCCCTGGTCGTGGGCCTCGCCCTGGCTCACAGCTGCCTCAATCCCGTGCTCTTCCTGTATTTCGGCCGGGCTCAGCTTTGCCAGTCGTTGCCAGCCACGTGTCGCTGGGCCCTGCAGGACTCATGGAGCAAGGACGAAAGCGTGGTCAGCAAGAAGTCCACCAGCCACGACCTGGTCTCAGAGATGGAGGTGTAGGCTAGAGGGAAACCAGTTTCCGTCCTTCTGTTCCACGGCACAAACTGATCTCAGGCACAGGGAGATCCAGGGGCTGAATGACATCATCGTTTGTTCCATTATTCACTCAACAAACATTCATGATGTGCCTGCTATGTGCAAAGCCCCATTCTAGGCACTGGGGTGTAGCAGTGACCAAAACGGACACAAATCCCTGCTCTGGGGAAGCTGACGTTCTTGCAAAGGAAGACAGACACTAACCAAAGAAATGAAGAAATGGGGAATGCGCCCCTGCGGTAAAGTGAGATTTGAGCCCAGATCTGAAGAAGGGAGAGAGGAGGCTTGTTTAAATCTGGAGAAAAGCATTTTGGGCAAAGAGAACAGCACTTGCAAAGGCCCTGGGGCAGCACGTGCTTGGCATACTCCAAAGGACCGTGAAGAGGCCAGTGTGGATGGAACAGAGAGAGCCGGAGGCCGAGCGGTGGGAGGGGAAGTGAGAGGTGCGGGGGTGGCGTGCGGGGGATGAACTTGGAAAGCCCTCTCGTCCATAGCAAGGCGTTTGGGGATCCATGGCAGTGTCCTGAGCTGCCGAGACCAGGTGGAATACGAAGTGCCCAATTACCTTTGAACTTCAGACACGCCATAACCACAAAGATCGTTTTAGCATGAGGGAGGCCCATGCCATATTTGACCCATCGTTATACTAAAACATTACTTGTTGTAGATCTGAGATTCAAATTGATTATGTGTTTTCGTTTGTTTATTTGTTTGTTTTCTGAATCAGGCAACCCTATTCTGAACAGAGAAGGGTCCTGATTTGACTTTGATTTTTTAAAAAGATTTTATTTATTTATTTATCTTTAGAGGGGAAGGGAAGGAGAGAGGGAGAGGAATATCAATGTGTGGTTGCCTCTCACGCATCCCCTGCTGGGAACTGGCCTGCAACCCAGGCATGTGCCCTGACTGGGAATCGAACCGCAATCCTTTGATTCGCAGGCCCGAGCTCAATCCACTGAGCTACACCAGCCAGGGCTTTGACTTTGATTTTAATGGGACCCCTCTGGGTGCTGGTGGAGACTGACTGTGGCGCAGAGGAGAGGGCAGTGAGGTGCAAGAGGGGTGGTGACTTGAATCAGGGTGACAGCAGCACAGCTGGTGAGAAGGTGACAGGTCAATTCTGAAGGAAAGACCATGTCCAATCTCCAGAGCTCAGTGTTAAAAACCTCCCCCACTCGGACCCTGCAGCAGCCGGCAGAATGGTTCCCAGAGACGTGCACATCCTAATCCCCAAAGGTGCGAACATGTGGCCTCGTAGAACACAAGGGACTTTGCAGCTGTGATCAAGTCCAGGATCTTGAGATGGGGATATAATCCTGGATTATCTGGGTGGGCCCAGTGTCATCAAAAGGGTGCTCCTTAGAGGGAGGCAGGAGGGTCAGGGTCAGCAGCAGGGGTGTGGCAATGGAAGCAGATGTCAGAGGGACGTGTGGGAGGGGCGGGGAGCCAAGGAGTGCCGGCAGCCTCCGGAAGCTGGAAGAGGCAGGGAAACGGATCACCTCCAAAGCCCTCCAAAGCCCTGGAGGGCACACAGACTCGCCAATGCCTTGGCTTCAGACTTCTGACCACCCACAGTCTAATGGAATAAATTTGTGTTGTTTTAACTCAGTAAGATTGTGGCAACTTGTTACAGCAGCCGCAGGAAACTAATACAGACCCTCTGGGCCGTGTTATTTCCCCACTTCTGGACTTTTTCTCAAGCTGCTGCCACTGCCTGGAAAACTCCGCCGATCTGTGCTGCCCAGTCTGGTGACCACTAGCTGTCCATGGCTAGTCAAGTTCAAATGAATCCAATGAATTAAAATGGAAAATTTAGTCCTCGGTTGCGGCAGCCGCAGATCAAGTGCTCAGTAGCTACATGTGGCTGGTGGCGACCCTGTTGGGCAGAGCCGATAGATAGAGAGTATTTCCATCATCGTAGAAAGTTCTGTTGGGCAGGGCTGCTCTAGAATCACACCTGTTCAGATCTTTTTTTTTTAAACATTTATTTTATTTGAAAGATTTTATTTACTTAGTTTTAGAGAAAGGGGAAGAGGGAGAGAAAGAGAGGGAGAGAAACATCAATATGTAGTTGCCTTTTGCATGCCCCCAACAGGGGACCTGGCCCACAACCCAGGCATGTGCCCTGACTGGGAATTGAACCAGCGATCCTTTGCTTCACAGGCTGGCGATCAGTCCACTGAGCCATACCAACCAGGGTAAGTATTTTATTTTACACTTGATTTTTAGAGAGAGGGGAAGGGAGGGAGAAAGAGAAGGAGAGAAACGTTGATATGACAGAGAAACATCGATTGGTTGCTTTTCATACGCACCGAGACCAGGCAACGAACCGGCCACCCAGGCATGTGCCCTGACCCGGAATTGAACCGGTGACCTTTTGGTTTGCGGGATGACACCCATCAGCTGGGACTCTGTCATTATTTTTTCACATAGGTTTTCAATTTCTTGCTCTGTCAATTCTCCTGCTGGCACCTCCATGATGCAAACGTTGGACGGTTTGAGGTTGTCCCAGAGGCTCCTTATACTGTCTTCATTTTTTTTTGAATTCTGTTTTCTTTCGGCTGTTCTGATTAGGTGTTTTTTGCTTCGTTACATTCCAAATCGCTGATTTTTTTTCTCGGTTTTGTCTACTTACTCTCCTGTTTATTTCCTGTAAATGATGCTTCATTTCAGTTAGTATATCTTTTAGTTCTGACTGGGTCCCTTTTTATGGTTTTCATGTCCCTTTTTTATGCTCTAGAAGTTCTCACGAAATTGAGCTTCCTTACAACAGTGTTTTCAACTCTGCATCTAGTAGATTGATCTGCCGATGGCTGCTACTTGCGCTGGGCTTGGAGGTGCCCAGGCGAGGCCAAGCCGTGAACCAAGGCTGGCTGCCACGTGCCAGGCCTGGGGCCACTTTGTAAGAGGTACGGGCATACTGAGGCCAGATGACGCTCGTTTGAGAGATCTTGGGAAAGTCTGAAGCATGAGCCAAGGGAAATCATTCGTATGGAAAAAGCACTGGAAACAGCCTGGGTGGGCCCACAAATTGGGTGGGGAGGCGTCTCAGGGAATCACTGGGGCCGGGCCAACTGTGTGAGCCAAGTGATGGAGACTCAGTGATGGCGCCCGCCTGCCCATTCTGTGTGGGGAGGGCTCAGGAAAGGTACAATGGCCTCTGCCAGAACTTCTGTTTGGGAGGGAGCTGCCCTTCCAGCCCTCGCTGTGAAGCCGGATGATTTCAGTTCCTCCCCTTGTGTCCCCGGGGCTTTTTGAACTGCTGCCCCGGAGCTGGAGCTTGGAGGGACGGAGTCCACGTAAGTCTGTGCGTGGGCCCTTTAAGAGGAACTGCCTGGGACTCGGAAAGCACACTTTCCCCTCTCAGCCTCAGTCCCCACGGTTTTGTTTTTTAATTAATTAGTGGTTTTTAGAGAGTGGGGGGAGGGAAGGAGGAAGAGAGGGAGAGCTACACCAATGTGTGTTTGTGTGCCCCCCACCAGGGACCAGGCCTGCAACCCAGGCATGTGCCCTGACTGGGAGTCGAACCGGTGACCCTTTGGTTTTCATTCTGGCACTCAATCCACTGAGCCACACCAGCCAGGGCAGAATTTTCTTAAATAGTAGTAAATCGGTCAGTGGTTACCTCATACCCACCTTGGGAAATAGCCCAGGTTTCACTCATGATTTCCGGATGCATGAGCAAGAAGTGATTCAAGTCAGGTTAGTCTTGCGAAAGAAGCTCAATGCAGCTTTGTTTGTAGGACGAGACTGGTTATTTCTGCTCGGGGAATTTGCAAGCTTGGTCTCCGTTTGTTGTTTGATTTCAACACACCCAGCTTCCCACTTGACAGGCAACTCGATGTCCAAGACATAACTGCAACTGAATACGATGAAAACGGAATCTCCGGTTTTTTTCTTTCGAGGCCCCCTTCTCGCATCTCCCCCGACTCAGTGGATGGCAACTCCCAATGTCTAGGCACTCCGGGCCAAAACGTTTGGGGTCATCCTCCATGCCTCACTTTTCTCTCACACGCCATGGCTCATTTATCAGCCAATCCCTCCAGGATCTTCCCGAAAGTATCCTCAGAACCCTACCACTTCCCTCCATCCTCGTTGCCATCATCCTTGTGCAGCCATTCCTGTCTCTCACGTAGCCCAGCATCCTCCCGCGTGGTCCCCGATTCTCATCCTGGCTCCCTATGGTCTGCTCCCCACGGAGGAGCCAGAGGATTCTTATACGATCACATTCAGATCACGTCTCATGTTCCTCCTCTGCTCACATTCCTCCCAGGGCTTTCACCTCACACACATTAGAGGCCAAAGTCCTGGCCAGGACGTAGGACCCGTTTCCCGTCATTCCCCGCTCCTCCCCCACCACCAGTCCAGCCACACAAGCCTGCTGGCTGGTCCTGGAACCCAGGGACTGCCAGCTTTTGCCATCTCGCCTTTCGCATTTGCTGTTTCCTCTACCTAGAAGTTCCTCCCATGGGGACGCCCATGGTTTCCCGTCTTACTTTTTTCGGCTCTCTGCTCAAATGCTACTTTCTGGACAGCTCTTACCATGACATGACATTGCCAACAACATGGCTCCCCATCCCTCTCCTGCTTGGTTTTGCTCGCACAGCAGGCAGTACGGCCTGACAGTGTCTTTCCTTGGATCTCTGTGTCTGTCTCCCCGTAAAAATGTGAGCTCCACGGGCGCAAGGACGTGATCTGTTTTCTGTTCACTGAGGCAGCCTCAGCGCCTAGGTCTGACTTCAGAACCGAAGGCTGTACCTACCTTCTGAATGGCAATGTTATCTTATTGCAAAAATCTAACATTTATCGAGCACCTAAACGTGCGGTTCTGAATAAAGTGTACGTTCCTCACGTATAGTTATTAGTCTATTTTCTCAACAGTCTTAAAATGTAGGTCTTATCCTCATGTTATAAATCGGGACACTGAGGCTCAGTCTGGCATGTGGCATGTAGTCCTACATGACTGGAACGTGTAGGACTAAGGAGGACTCACTTTCTCGATTAGTTATTCATTCGACAAACGCCGGCTCTGATCCCTGCGGTAGAAACTGGAGAACATAGGACCTCCAAGGCAGAAATGCCCCTGGCTTCAGGGAGCTGCGGGGTTGAGTTGGCTTATTAGTGAGTTGATAAAGTAATTATGCATTAATAATTATAATGAATAAATCTTGGGGGTGTTTTAATAGTGTCTGGGGTCGCGCCACCTGCCCCGTTGGGTTAAAACCCTAGGATCCAAGCCATCCTAGGGTGCAAGTGGTTGTTCGGCGGCGGGTCACAGAGCAAGTCTCCTCCGCAGCGCCGCAGCGCCTCCATTGGCCCCTAGAGGACGCTGCGCCAACCCGGGCTCCGCCTGACGCGAGCGGGGCAGGAGCGTGCGCAGGCGCAGGCGCAGAGTGGGATGTCGTGCGCAGGCGCAGGGCCGGTTTCGGATGCGTGAGGCGCTGAGACCGGAAGTCAAGTTTTCGCCTCGGTGTTGGAGGTGAGGGGGGCGGGGCGGCTCTGTGGGTCCGTGGTGGCGACGACGGCCGGAGTCGGGTCCGACGTCGCGTAGCTTGGGCGCGAGCTGAGGGGTGGAGGGAGATCCGGAGATGAGAAAATGTACTGAAGGAGGCCGAGGGTCCGGGAAAAGTGGGTGGAGGTGGAGAGCCTGAGAGAATCTGAGGGACTGAGAGGCCTGGACGGAAAGAAATGGAGGCATGGAAAGCTGCGAGAAACTGAGATGGGGATGTTCAGGGAGGAGGGAAGCTGAAAACTGGAGACATCGAGGGCAGCTCACAGAGCTTACGAGAGAAATGTGATCGAACCGGGAACTTGGGAGATGGAGGGAAAGACCATAGTGGAAACGAACGAACGGAAATAGACCGAGGACGACACTTGAAATAGAGGAACGAAAGACTGAATCATGAGGACAGACCACTAGACATAGAAAGAGGGGCACCGTGAACTAGGGAGACCCCGACAAAAGCTGACGTGAGCGGGATTGAGGGAAAGTTATTGGGAGAGAAAAACGAGACGAGAATGGAGCGAGGTGGACAGGAAATGGGAGGTAAAGGCAGATACACGGAGTAATCCTGAGTGTGGAGAAATGGAGACCGTGCACCTGGGGAACGGAGAGAGAGTCATAGAACTGAAAAGGCAGTGTGAAATTTAAAAATGGAAGGATTAAAGCCAGGCAGTGGAAAATCACGTGGAAAAATAGAGAAAGAGGAGGAGTAAGGGAAGCCTGAACCCCTAGATTTGCGTTTCTCACCTGCCACTTGTTCTTTCAGTAACATAGTAGCACCTTTTCAAGGTTGTGCGAAGAATGTATGTATATATGTATACGTGTGCATATCCATGTATATAAGCGATTTAGAATAGGATCTGATACGTGAGTAAGTATTAAGTAAATGTTAGCTATTTTTAGTCTTTAAAAAATCCTCCTCTTAGGATATATCTATTGATTGAGGAAAAGGAAAAAAAAAGTTCAGTTGGTTACCTCTCAAATGCATGCCAACCAGGGATTGAACCTGCAGTTTGGGTGTATGCCCTGACCCGGGATTGAACCCCCAGCCTTTCGGTGTAAGGGGTGATGCTCCAACCAACTGAGCCGCCTGAGCAGGGCAGCTGTTATTCGACCTTCAGACAGTGGTGAGACAAGATACTAGATGGAGAGATGAAGAGACTCATGGAGGAGGAAGAGAGTGATGAAGGAGGAGGACTGGAGAGAGACACATCGTCAAAAAAAAAAAAAGATCCAAACAAAATGAGAAAGTCAAATGGAGTGCTCAAGAGGAATAGTAAGAGGTCGTCAAATAGAAAAAAGCAGTTGGACTTCACAGGGGAAAAAAATCGGACTGAAAAATACAAACGGGAGAGAATCGGATGAATGAAGTGAGATGGGACCAGAGGTGGAGAAAGGGAAGCGAGACGTGGGTGGTGAGTAGGATGGACTGAAAAAGACGAGACACCGAGACAGGGAGACTGGAGGACGGAATACCAGAGAGGAGTGAAACAGGGATGCGAAGAAAACCTCTGAAAGCCATGAACCTAGGAAAGAAACCAGGAGGTGGTTAGAGGCACGGTGACAGAAACTAGTAGATGCAGAAATTTTAAAAGGTAGCTTAAAAGAGTGACTCCCCGAGAGCCTCGGGGATGCCCTCAGTTGGGCCCACAGGCAGCGTAAAGCCTGAGGGAATGAATGCTCTCCATTTCTTTCTGAGAACCACGGGTTACGCATCCCAGTAGCCCTCCACGGCCCTTTCCTCCTCTTCCTTCCTAGAACAGGAATTCCTTCGACGCTGCTCTGGCGTCACCTGGTACAGGTGTTCAGTAAGAGCCGATGCGCGCTCCCCACAGGCTCCTGCTGCCGTGGGAAACTGCTCTGCCATTCACAGGTTCCTCAGTTGAAAGCCACGCCTGGCTCTGAGAACCCCCAGGGTTGGCCCGAGTTCCCCTGAGACCGCGAAGTTGGAACCTCTGAGCTCTGTCCATGGGTGGCCATTGAGAGACCGAAGGCAGCGTGGGTGAACGCATTGCTGATACCATTATGGAGGCGGATTGTGGCCTTCTGAATGGAATTTTCCCTAGGTTTATATGCCCTTGGTTCTTCCTGCATTTTCCCTCATTGGGACAAAGCACCGAACTTGGAATACTAGTGACAGTTTAGCATCTGTAACCAGGCTAGGTAATAAACACTGCCACGTTTTGACATGGTTATTGTCCCCATTTACTAGAAGAAGCAAATTAACCTTCCAAAGGAGTTAATTTGCTGATGGCCACCCATCTTGTAAATGATGAAGCTGAGGGTCAAACCCGGATCTGCCTGACTCCAAAGCCTCCACCCTGGAAGGCTCTGAACCCTTTTAAGATCATAAACCCCTTTAAATGGCACATACAAGGGTACACTCCTTATTAGTTGGGACTCCAGCACCGAGAGTCAGAAACCCAGCTCCAAGCAAAAAGACGTGTTCGTTGTTGTGTAGCTCGGAAGAGGAGGGTAGGAGACAGCCCCAAGGACTGAAGGGTGTTTCTGAGCTTCTCGCCTCCTTTCACTTCTCTCCTTACAGTAGTTCAGTGTGTGCCTTGTGGGTACTTCATTGTGCCCAAAGGCAGGCTTCCCGAGGATAAAAATCTAGGAAAGACTCAGGTTGAGGAGCTACTACAAACAGCTTCGGGTTTAATCGTTTTTGTCTAGCCAGTAGATAAAATGAGAGCTTTTCTTTCCTAGCCATCTAGAGGAAATTCCAGAGAAAGGTCCTGATTGGCCCTCCTTGGGTCATGTGTCCACCTCTCAAACCAATCACTGGTTAAAGGGGTAGTAGGGACCCGTGACTGGCCAGGCCTTTGTCATTTGCCCAGCCAATAGGAGTTCTCTGACTTAAAGGCCATCAGAACCAGGTGGAATCCAGGAAGCGCAGCTCTCCAAAGGAAGGTGCTTACTGTTAACCAGAAAGAGAAGGCAGGGATGTGCCAGGCAGGCAAAAACAACACATACGTAGCACACACTTATAAAGTTGTGCCCTTAATTTTAAAGGGCTCCCAGGTGTTCTGAAGCTCAATAGACCCCAGGTTAGGAACCCATCTCATTATTTTTTAAAAAAATTATTTTAATCCACCCGGGGATATGAGTTAAAAAAATTGATTTTGAAGTGAGAGGAAGGGAGAGAGAGAGAGAGAGAGAGAAATATTTGATGTGAGACAGAAACATCTACTGATTGCCTTCCATACACTCTCTGACCGTGGATCAAACCTAGGTATGTGCTGT
>PVKM010038480.1:0-14098 GCA_004027735.1 Carollia perspicillata
ACCCATATGTGATGGATAAAAATTGGGAGGGATATCTCAGCTGCAGAGTTCCCTCCTGAGGAGCAGGGAGAGCTCCACACCAGGCCCCCCAGGGTTCCAGTGTCAGGAAGAGAAGTCCCCATACCTTCTGGCAGTAAATACCAGTGAGGACTGAGGCTGAGGGAATTGGAGGGCTTCTGGAGTCCCAGACTTCCTCTTAGGAGTTCCCCTCACTTCTGGTTACTGCCAGTTTGTTCTTAATTTCAATGTCTCTGGTTATATTTTGCTCACTTGTTTGTTTTGTTGATTAGGTTCCAATTAAAGGTGAAAGAAGAATTTCTATGTTCATATCTCACACACACACTCCTAATCCAAAACAATGACTATCAGGGGCTCTTAGTGAAATCATAAAATAGGCCGATGGCATATCACAACTCTCCAATTAGAGACAGGGATTTAGTTAGTGATTTCCCCCCTCACTTTATTAAAGCCAGTATCTAAAATAATAATTAATTTCTGATAATTTGTAATATGTTCTCAGCTCTATTTTCATCCATTCTACAGGCAAGAACCTAGAATGAAGGAAATAATTTTTTTCAGGAACTCCACATTTATATTGCCTCCAGTCAACGTGGAACAATTTTGAGAGTTTTCTTTTTTAACCCAGGATCAAAAAGAAAACTCAAAGGAGTTTTAAAAAGAAAGAGAAAGGAAGGAAAAAAGGAAGGAAGGAAGGAAAAATAAAAGAAAAGGAAAGAAAGAAAAGAGAAGGAAAACTAAATGTGTAGTATTTCCCTATGTAACAGTGAAACAGTTCAGTGGACCAGTCTGAATATTTTTACATTTTGCAGAAACAACCTACTCACTATGGGGCTACTCAGACCACTGAAAGAACTTCCCAACTTTGAGGGTAAACAAGTATGAAAACTGGACAATACGCTCCATTTTTATTTTTTAATCTACAATGGAATCAGCAAAGTATAGTTCAAGGCCAAATCTAGCCTACCACCTATTTTTGTAAATAAAGTTTTACTGGAATACGGCCATACTCACTTGTTCTCATATGGCTATCTTCATGCTACAATGCCAGAACTGAACAGCTGTGAAAGATGTCATATGGCCCAGAAAACCTAAAATATTTACTGTTAGTTTACAGATAGTTTACCAACTCTTCATCTACAATACCTGAAATTGTTGAAAAGCACTACAAATATGCCCATGATATAAAAAGTTGGCCAACAACTCATAAAATTTGCTTTACTTTATGCCCTATTTATGTGTTGAACAGACTCTATAGGCAAACTCTGATAGTACTTGCCTGACTAAAAAGCACTCAAATCCTCATACACTGCTGGTAGAAATATAAAATGGCTCAGCCATTTTGGAAAACAGCCTGCCATTCCTCAAAAAATTAAAATACAATTTGACCAAGCAATTTCACTCCTAGGTAAATAACCAAGAGAAAAACTTACGTTCACACAAAAACCTGTACATGAATGTCCACAGCAGGATTATTTATAATAGCCAGAAGGTGAAAACCACCCAAATGGCCATCGACTGGTCAACAAATGTGGTATATCCACACAGTGGAATATTACTGGACCTTAAAAATGGATGAAGTACTGATACATCTACAACATGAATGAACTTTCAAAACGTTATGCTTAGGAAAAAAACTGTTGCAAAAGATCACATATTGTATGATTCCACTTATATGAAATGCCTGGAATAGGAACATCTGTAGAGACGGAATCTGTAGAGATTAGTTGTTGGGATAGGGAGGGATGGGTGTATACAGACAGGGTTTCTTTTGGGGTTGCTGGAAATGTTCAAAAATTTATTGTGGTGATGGCTGTATAACTCTGAATATACTAAAAACCACTGAATTGTACACTTCTAATGGCTGAATTGTATGGTACATGAATTATATCTCAAGGCTGTTACCAAAAAAGGCATTATATTAATCTGCTAAAATATACAAAATCGGAATGTTAAAGCCTTTTATGTAGGAATACCTTAAAAAATAACCAGTCTCTATTCATACTAAATGACAAGCAGTAAAACAGTATTGCAGAACAGATGTTTAGATGGGTCACATATGCCCAGGTGTGAATCCCCATGCTGCCACTTATTATTGCCACTCTGCCCAGGGTAAATTACTAATCTCCTTTTTCCTCAGTTCTCTCATCTGTAAAATGCAGAGGGGTGATTGCCTCAAAGGGAAGGGTTGAGGCAAAGGTTAAATTAGGAAAATATAACAAATTTAATACCCTGTTCAACATATAATGAGCACTTAAGCCACAGAAATTGAGAACCAAAAAGAAAAAAAGTCAAAGAATTCCTAAAGTTGTCCCTGAAACTCTAACTTTATATTTATCATTTGAATTTCTCATATATACCACCTGTGTCACTAAAGCTAACAATAGGAGTTGTAAACCTAAAATTTTTCTAAAAATAAAACTATAAACAATTTAACTTTCTTTTTTTCTAAGAGAAACTACATTGTTTTTATAGACTAAATATAAGAGAACTAAAATTTAATAAGTTTTTACATCTAATAATACATAATAAATGTTTCACTTAGTAACATCTTTTGTACATTTTAAAAATTTATTTTTCTTTTTTTTAAATGTTTTATTGATTACGCCATTACAGTTGTCCCATTTCCCCCCTTCATTCTCCTCCACCATGCACACCCCCTCCCACCCACACTCCCCCCATTTAGTTCAGTCCATAAGTTCTTTAGCTTCTACATTTCTCACACTACTCTTGCCCTCTCCCTGTCTATTTTCTCCCCACCGTCTATGCTACTTATTCTCAGTACCTCTTCACCTGCCTTCTCCCACTCCCGTGTTGCTAACTTTCCAGGTGATCTCCATTTCTGTGGCTTCGCTCCTGTTTTAGGTGTCCACTTAGTCTGCTATTGTTTTAGGTGTGGTTGTTAATAACTGTGAATTTGCTGTCTTTTCACTGTTCATATTTTTTATCTTCTTTTTCTTAGATAAGTCCCTTTAACATTTCATATAGTAAGGGCTTGGTGATGAGGAACTCCTTGAACTTGACCTTATCTGAGAAGCACTTTATCTGCCCTTCCATTCTAAATGTAAGCTTTGCTGGATAGAGCAATCTTGGATGTAGGTCTTTGCCTTTCATGACTTGGAATACTTTCCAGCCTCTTCTTGCCTACAAGGTCTCTTTTGAGAAATCAGCTGACAGTTGTATGGGCACTCCTTTGTAGGTAACTGTCCCCTTATCTCTTGCAGCTTCTAGAATTCTCTCCTTCATTTTAATCTTGGCTAATGTAATGATGATGTATGTGCCTTGGTGTGTTCTTTCTTGGGTCCAATTTCTTTGGCACTATCTGAGCTTTCTGGACTTCCTGGAAGTCTATTTCCTTTGCCAGATTGGGGAAGTTCTCCTTTATTATTTGTTCAAATAAGTTTTCCACTTGTTGCTCTTCCTCTTCCCCTTCTGGTACTCCTATAATTCGGATGTTAGAACATTTAAAGATGTCCTGAAGGTTCGCAAGCCTCTCCTCACTTTTTTGAATTCTTTTTTATTCATTGTTTTCTGTTTGGTTGTTTCTTTCTTCCTTCTGGTCCACTCCATTGATTTGAGTCCCAGTTTTCTTCCCATCACTATTGGGTCCCTGTGCATTTTCCTTCATTTCACTTAGTGTAGCCTTCATTTTTTCATCTAATTTGCGACCAAAATCAACCAGTTCTGTGAGCTTCCCAATCGCCAGTGTTTTGAACTGTGCATCTGATAGGTTGGCTATCTCTTGCTTGCTTAAATGTATTGGCTCTGGGGCTTTGATCTATTCTGTTTGAGCAATATTTGGTCAGGTGGCATCTGTTACATATGGGTGGTGGAGCCTTAGGTGTTTACCAGGGCGGGGCAACCTAGTCGCAGGGTTGTGACGCTGTCTGTGGAGGCCAGGGTCAGAGAGGGAACAATGGCGCCTGTTCCACGCTCTCTCGAATTTGTGTCCCCTCTGCTGCTTCCCACAAGCAAACTGGGCCCCCCTGGTGCTGGTTTCCAGGTGGGTGGACCTATGCACGCTTCGGGACCTTGCAGGTCTCCCCAATGACCTCTGGTGTGAGGCTGGGAGTCTCTCCAGGCACCTTTTCAATCAGTGTTTTTAGGCTTTATTTCCTGCCACTGGGGCCCTGGGCTGCACGGTCCATCTCACTGCCAGTTCTTGACTGGTTTATCTGCGCTTGAATGTGTGTCTGCCAATGGCCAACTGCCCAGCCCATTTCCTCCCAGCATCTGGGGTCTGTAAACAGGGCACCAGCACTGCCTGCACTCCCAGTCTGGCAGCCCCTGCCTTTTCCTGTGTCATTACCTCCCCACCGACCGCTGACTCCGCCCCCTTACCAGTTTGGTTGAATGGTTGTTGGACTTCCGCAGTTCAGTTTTCTGTTTTGGTTGTATTATTGTTTGTAAATATTTGTTGTCTTTAATTTTGGTTGTGTGAGGAGACACAGTGTTTCCGTCTACGCCTCCATCTTGGCCGGGAGTCTCTTTTGTACATTTTTATATAAAATTATATTTTAATTAAATTTATGTCCATGTAGGTTTTTTTTACTTTTTTAAATTGATGTTTGAATACAGTTGTCTCCATTTTCCCACCACCAACTTTCCCTTGTCCTACCCATGCCTACCTTCCACACTCAATCTCAACCCCCTTTTTAGCTTTAAGATTTCTTTATTTTCTCTACCTGTATTCCTCTATTCCTTTTTCTAAATAAGGATGCAGACCTAAAAGATTAAATGAGTTACCCAAGAAGACCAACAAATCATTTAAGCCTCACATCTTCTGTAATGATTTCTCCAACTTCCTTCTACTAGGTGGCCATAGTCTACGGATTGCTCACTTAACATACTCCTTCCAGAACTATGGAGTGCTTACCTTATGTCAGTTACCAAGTTATGCTGAGGATACTAGGTGAACAAGTCGGATATGTCCCTGGCCTTAACAGGACTTAAGGTCTAGTTAGATTAGGTATGAACTATTTGTCAGCTTCTCCCTTTGACAGAGATTCCTGAGACTAAATAACTCAAGTATTTGGTGAATACTATTGATAGCAATTAAACTAACAACCTTTAGACATTTTATAAAGATAATTTTATTCAATCCTCACAACACCCCCTCCCAAGGAATCATCCTGATTTTACAGATAAAGAAACCAAGGCTCAGAGAGGTTAACTAACTTGCCCAGGGCCACCCAACCAGAAATAAATGCATAAAGGAACAAATGAATGTCAACACCACTAACAATTTCATGCATGGGGTAGAAAAGAATGTTCATTTCACTGTATCTTTTATGTAATAGAGCCTGTGTTTAAGCACTGAGAAAGTCCACATTTGGAAATTGTTGAAACTTATATACATAGCTGCCAAAAGTAATTTGAGTATCTCAGAGACATTCTAGAAATGAAAAATACTTATGCTGCACTTTACTATCACTAATCCATGCAAATGGCTTATGAAGGAGCTATCATTTCTTCTAGAAATAATGAGAAAATGGCCATGCTGTGCCCAAAGGTTACCAGATCACATTGTAGGGGGCTGACTTAAAAGCTACAAAACAATTTTGATCCATATGTTTGGAGGAAAGTACATAACAAGGGCAAGCAGAAAAGCCAAAAATCTATAAAGTTTTCTAAAAACATGAACTAGATCCTATAAAACAGCAGTGGTATAATGGTAATCTGCATGTCATAGCAGGGCTAGAGACCTCTGAAACTGAGTAACATCTAGACTTTAGAGTGTTTTAATAAAACATTAAATCTACATTTGGTTAAATGGTAATACTTTCATTATATATTAAAACACACCAAAATGCTCTAAATTCAGGGTTAAAGTTAAAAGCCTGATACAGACTCAACATGGTATATTTTTATATTATTTAACTACATCAAAAGAGCGGGACAATTATCATTCCTATCTGTAAATGATTCAGATATTCAAAATAATGCAACAAAGCAAAAAAAAGTCTATTAAAAATTTAAAAGATTGAAAACAAAATATGCAATGGCCCAGTAAGAGAGCACAAGATGCTGAAGTGAAATAATATGCATTTAGATACAAAAAAAATTGGCTTAGGTACAATAAATTCTTATTGAGAATGGATGTGGAAAACTAAAAAAAGCCAATGAATAAATTTAGTTGGGGGGAGGGAAGGAGTGTACTACACTTATCCCACTGGGACCAAAAACCTTGAGGCAAAGAAGAATTCTGTTCCCCATAGAGGAAGGATAAAAGAAAATAACAAGGCCTGACAAATATCAAGAACCTAAAGAATCTAAAATGTTCTTTTTCATTTCATTTAAGGTTTCCATTTACTTGAAAGTTATGCACCAAGGTCTGGAATCATAAAGACCTAACCTTAGGAAAACCAAATGGTTTTACCTAAAAGCCAGCCATCACAATCTACAAAACACAATTATACTGAAAAAAATAATATACTCCTTTTTTACCCTAAATATGTTGGTGTCGAAAAAGATTCAGAGAGATATAGTATATTACCAACATCCACAGAAATGAAACCAGATCCTTGCTTTTCAGTCACACCATAAACTGAATATTAAATATTACACTTATTCTGATAGACATTTTAAAAGTCTCTCTGTTACAGACAAGCCTTTTCTTGGTCCTCAGTCAGAGTGTGCTGGCATTTTACATTATTACTGATCCTTACCTCTTTTGAAACTCTGTGATGCCAAGCTATCCTGATTCTTCTAACACTGTGAGTTATACTCCAAACTACAATCTCCAGCTCAGTCAATCCCCAAGAATTCATTCACTTATAGTTTCACTTCCACACAGATGGTTTCCAAATCTTCACTGTCATTCCAGATCTCTCATCCAAACTCCAGTGAGGTATTTCCAGGAATGTCCACTTAGAAATAGGCTTTGCTCAATTCAAAGTTAAAGTACCAATCCACACCATCGAATACTGGGCAGCAGTTTAAGAGGAAACAGAGTTAGGTACATGTATGGATAATGAATGGTCATCAAATATACTATTTTTCAATTGAAAATGAATATTTTAGTATAGTGTACCAATATGATCCCATTCTGGTTTTTAATGGAAAACATTACAAAAGTATACAAGAACTAGACAGTGGCTACCTCTAGAGAACAGGGTTATAGATGGCTGGAGAATGGAGAGAGACTTGCCATTTACCTTTGTATCATCTATATTTTTAAGTAATTGTTATAATTTATTTCATAAAAACTAGTTAATTAATAAAGAGAAAGTAACAGAAAGAGTCATAGCTTTAGAAATGAAATCTTCCTGGTATAGAAAGTCAAAGAGAGACTCTTTCTATACTGACTAGAGCTTTTTGACCAATCATACTACAGTACCATAATGGCCATCAGGGTAATTACATTTTACTCAGTTGAAAGAGGGGATACCAAGAGACTGGGTAGTCCCAGGAGAGAAAGAATGGAGAGCAGGTCTCATAGCACCTTGAACCCTGTAGCATAAATCCAGAGCCATAGTTGGTGATTTTAGAGTCTGCACTGTTAGTGGCAACTAAAAAATAAAACCCAAATGTGAGACCTGCATACCTCATCAGCTTGTTGGGTGGGGTCAGGTACCTGCTCTGCAGCAGTAATTCAGACACTTGGTTATTTAGGTGTACAGTGTTGGCCAACAGCTGAGACGCTTACAACTCAAGAGCTGTGGTTCAGTGCACAGTTTTCAGGACCAGAGGGAACAATTTCAGTGTTTTTTATAACAGTATATAGGAACAACTACCCTGTGGAAACCACCCCACCCCACTACCAACCAACACCTATCTCTGATACCTCATTACTTCTGGTTTGGCAACTAGGAGTAATTAAACAACCATTCTATTTGTTGGGGCAGGAGAACTGGAAGGACAAACTTGGATTATAAAAGGGGTAGAAAACATTCCAAAGCAAATTATATTTTGGATGGATGGCCAAGAATTTATATTTCCATTGCTAAGCATGCATAGACTTACTAGTTTTGTGACAAATGCTGACATTTCACTAAAGAGAAAGATCAAAAGAAAAACAAAATTGATGAAACAATGAACAGTAGTATGGAACCTCTGCTGAAGAGGTAAGAAATTTAACTAGAACATTGAATAATTAAAATTTGCAGTAAGTAAACTCTGAAGACATATCCCTTAATTTAAGGAAACCCAATGCAGCATGAAATAAATGGATTTTAGAACCAGTTAGAATTCCATGTGATCTTGGGCAAGCTACTCACACATCTCTGAATCTCAGTATTTTTTTCTATAAAATGGGAAGAGGTAGAAGAGATAATACATGTAAAACACCTGACATGTGAAGGCATACGTGTCAATTCCCCTTATGAAGTAGGCATTAAGTTATAAAGTCTTTTCTTTTTAAATTTTATTTATTTATGTTTTTAGAGAGCAGGGAAGGTAGGGAGAAAGAGAGGGAGAGAAACATCAATGACTATAGCACGCCAACAACTGAAGACCTGGCCTGCAACCCAGGCTATGCCCTGACTGGAAATTGAACCAGCAACCTTTCAGTTTGCAGGCTGGTGTTCAATCCACTGAGCCACACCAGCCAGAACAGATTTTTTCTTTTAAACAATCTTATATCAAAGTCCCTTTGAACAGTGCTTCTGCCACACTTAAAATGTGAAAACATTTACAAAAATGCACTAACTCAAGAACAATTTCAAAAAGTACGGTATACCTGCACCCTTAATTTATTGAGTAGAGCTACAACTAGAGATGGCAAGAGAATGTTTAATTTAAAGAAAATATCCAGGAACACAATTTAAAGAACATTAGAGATCGTTTGCCAGGTGAAACTGTTGCAGATACAAGGGGAAACTGGAGGGGAGTGAACTGCACATGTCAAGGACATAGAAGCATGTCACAGTCGTGGAAGGTAAGGGAGTCACAGTAAGTATTTATGAAGACAACATGCAAACCACACTTTCACAATGTCCAAGTCCTAAAGCAGTCTGTAAAATGTGGACATGACGAGACTCAGAGAAAGGTTGTGCCAATGCAGAAATGCAAGTGAGTAGAGCTCAGTTCCATCTGAAATGGCCCCAGAATCAAACTCCATCACCAGGATGAATACTGACTGACTCCCAATAAGGCCTACTGTGTGTAGGAATCAACACCCTATGTTTAACAGGTATTTCCTCTGTGGAACTTCAGTTTAACCTCCACAGCTTGGATCCTTCTGGGCCACTAGCAGGTTAGTTGGTGATTGTGTTTCTTTTACTTTGTTACATGATTGTCACTTGATTAAGCACTTCCTTATGAAATAGCTACTCATTTATGGACAATTCCTAGTTCCTTCAGGCTCACACGTGACATCTTCCTAGTATTAAAAACTAGTTTACTTACCATGTCTAAGTAAAATTTCTAGGAAAAATGTTCCAACATAACATAATATTCTCCCCCTCAACACAGTGATACTAGCAAACCAAATCAGTGGGCCAACTGATATATGTGAAAGTCAAAGTAATTAGTAAAAATAGTAAAGCTGATTTTTTCCCTATGTTAAATTACATATTTACACATTATTAATCCAGTATTTAAATAAAGACTTCATTTAACTCATTTTTCTGGTAAAGATCATTATTGGAATCACGGATATGGGCTTTAAAGTATATAAGCCACTTAACCATACTCCCAAGTGAGTGTATATACAAACACAATCTATTTTAAATTGATATATTTCTTATTATTAAATTGAGTCATCCTTGTGGATAGCCATCATCAACTGTTATTGAAGCAATTCTTGTTCTGTGTTGTTCCAAACATTAGACAATCACCATGCTATCATTTGATGAGTGTCATGAATCAGTGTGAATCTTAAAAACACTCAAGAAATCAAAGCCAAAAACAGGCTGAAACAAAATTCTTACTCAACAAGGCACAGAAACACAGCATAGAGAAATAAAATCCATGTTTTGTTCTTTCAGTTTCAATACCTCCACCAAAAATGTTCATTCCATTTTTTAAAAACCATAAGCCTCTGAAAAGCAAGTCCCAAAATAGTACATACACAAACCAGTGACTCTCAATTGTAGCTGCATATTAGAATCATTTAGAGAGCATTAAAAAAATTGTCAATGACCAGAACCCATTCCCAGGGATTCTGATTTCACTGCTCTGACACAAGGGCATGGCAACTGATCTGTCTAAAAAGCTCCCCCAGTAATTCTAATATGCAGTCAGGTGGAGAACCACTACTTTAAACTAATATAGCCTTTTGGGACAATAATTGCTCTGAGGTTGATAAATAGGCATTTTGCCTTTTAATGAGATTTTATTAAAACTACTCAATTCATTCTATAGGTAATGAATGACTGTTACATTGCAGAACCTGTGTTCAGTAATATAGAGAGATGTGCAAGATATGTCCCCTGCCCTCAAGAAACTCCCTATTAAATAGGTAGAGGGACTCATAAATAAGTAACTGTAATTAAATATGATAAAGTGTTCCTGAGGTGTAAGCAAATACAGCATGCTTCACAAATACAGCATGCCTTATATGTCATCCTTGAGCCCAGGTCATACTACAGCATTTCAATTTTAGTATGTGTCCTACCAAAGCAGGAAAGCCAGAAGTTACAGGTTACTGAATACCCAGGCAAGTATTCAGCCTACACAAGGTGAAAACAGTGTGCATTTTGCTATTCTCTTTCACAGAAACTGTTGTACTATGAAGGTGGTCGTTCCTATGTTTTAATTTGGATGAATCAAAAAATCTCCTTCATGTCATATTATTGATTGTACACTTACCTATAAAACTACATTTGCAAAAGATACAGTAAGTGATTGTGACAAAAGTTAGCCAATTACCTATATCTGTATAATACCTTTCCTTTCCAATAATTGCTATATTTGCGAAAGCAAAGTTTGGGGACTATGGTAAGGTGCCATCATTGCTTGAAAAAAGTTGTGTAGCAAAATGTTATGGAAACAACAGGCATTCAAAGGAGCTTTTTGTAAAAAATCAAAAAATAAGAAACACAGGAAAAGAGTTTAACATTTTAAAAAAGAGATAGCATTCTTTCAATACTGATAAGGATTCTGGCACATGATTCCTTTGAAGATAGTAGATGGGAATAGTGAGGTAGGGGAAGAACTGATTGGTCAGCTGATCTTGTAAAACAAAATCCATATATATGACATACAGACATGGACAACAGTATGGTGGTAGCCAGAGGGAAAGGGGGGTTGGAGGGAGGTGGAAGTGGGCAAATGGGGATAAATTCAGATGGAAAGCCACTTGATTTTGGGTGTATGATGCATTATGCAGATGTTTTATTGAGTTGTATACTTGAAACCTGTATGGTTTTATTAACCAATGTCACCCCAACAAATTCAATAAAAAAATAAAGTTCCTTAGTGAAAATTTAAACCTATTAAGACCTAGGGATTAAAACAAACTTGTGATACTAATTTGGCATACGAGAAAATCACAATTCCAGAGAACTTGGATAAAAATCAACAAAAATCTTTCAGTACAAATGAACATCTTCAAGGCCTTTCTGTTTAAATCCAAAGTTGAACAAATTCTAAGTTAAAATGTACGCTATCAAGATCCCTGCAAGAAAATCTCAAGTGAATTTCAATTTCCAGATCAATATATGCTGAGACAATTTACCAGAGAAACCTTCAATCTTTACACAGGGCAAGGAACACCATCATTACATTCTTTGCCATGAAGGCCACCTTGAATTCATTATTTCATGGAGTGACATAAATGACACTGACCAAGTCAGATTTTGTAGGATATGAATGAGAGTTCATGTTCACAGTAGTTAAGGTAGCCATAGAGTACCTATCACCTCAAAATTGCTTGCTCTCCCTGATTATGCAGCTCTGAATCAACAGAAGAGATTCATTTAGTCCAATCAGGTGTTTTTTGACAATATTCTATCAATTATAGATATTCTGCTGATTAGCAGAATATTTGCTGTGCTAATGTGAAGCTGAACACTTCTTTTAAATATCCAAAAAGCAGTATCATAACTCTTCCGGGCCTTAAGGAATTGGAACCAGTAACTAACATGAATTCAATGATGGCTATATTCCATCATCACTATATAACTAACATTTTAATCTTACAGTTCCAAATCATGACATTGCTGGCTCATTTAAATCAAATATATCTAAGACATAACAAACAACATTCACCCACATGCACCACACACAATCATCTGGGGGCTTTGAGGAAACACCTAATCACCTTTACTGGGTGTGAAGAATGAAAAAACCAAGGGGATTTTAAAAAATATATTTGCCTCTCTAGAATTGTGCTATTCACATATGGTTATTAAGCACTTTAAATGTGGCTAGTCCAACAGAGAAATTGAATTTTTAATCTTATTTAGTTTTAATAAATTTACATTTAAATTTAGAAAGAGATACTTGATTCCATTATTGGAAAACTTTTAGGTATGCTTGGAAAAACTTGGGTATGTGAACCTACTGTTGCAAATGCAAATTTTATGAAACCTAAATACAGATCAGGTATTTCCTATGGAAATTTAGCTTAGTGTCAGAATTGACATGTATTGTTGGTGTAAAATACACATTGGATTTCAAAGACTAAGTACGTATTACGATTAGAAAGGCTGTAAAAATCTCATTAATAATTTCTACACTGATCACATGTTGAACTGATAATAGTTTGAATCTATGAGGTTAAATATTTTATTAAAATTAATTGTACCTATCTATTTTTTATCTTTTAAGTGTGGCTATTAGAAAATTTACATGTGTAAAATTACATATATGGCTTGCATTCTTTGTCTTTTAGACAGTGCTGCTCTGGAGCACTTCCACAATCACTTCACCAGGGGCACATTTGGATATCCTTCTACTAGACAGGCTGGTCATGTAACAAACAATAGGGGCAAGGAGTAACATGTCGTCTTATCAATTCAGTCTGAGGAAAGTGTGTAGCAAGGTCTACCCACAATCACCAGGTGAGGCAACAGTTATACCTCAACATGGGAGGGGAAAAATGAGTTATCAGCACTTAAACAAATTGAAATCCAGCATGGTAGACAACTTAAAAGAAAGAGCCAACTGCTCTAAGGTCTTCGTTTCATTTCCCAACTTGGGTTCTTAAAATAGACAATAAAGCACCACTACCAAAAAGAGGTAAAATGTTTCAATGGTAGCTCTACAGCAATCCATAAATAATCTAAAATTGCTCTTAAATCTTATCTCCTAAACTTCAAAAGCCACACTGAACTAGGAAATCAACTCCAGATTGCCAGTGTTTCCCCCACAAGCAAATCAACAGGATTGTGCATTTGGAATACTGTTTGACAAGAATGAAAAGGAAACTATTCAAAACAGATTTAAGGAATGGACAATTAGATGAGGAACTGCAGATTTAATTCTCAATCAGCACTGTGATTAATCTGATTCCCTGCTTTTCCCTAGTGTAATTGTACAACACAGATGAAAGGACAAGCATTTCGGCTGTCAGTTCTATATTCTAGACTAGCCCAGTGACTCAAAGCAGACGGCTCTACCACACTAATCACCATCCCAACAACAGTCGAGGGAAGCCTCGAACACTGGTTTTACAGTCATTGCATAACGAGGCATTAAAAATTCCGATCCCCCAACTCATTCCACACCAGGTGAAGAATTTGCTGAAACTGAACGCACCCCGTCTTAAATGACCCCCTCCAATACAGCTACTGGGTGAACACAAAGGCATCTATCTAATAACCTGCACAATAGACACACACCCCACAATTAAAAGCCCTGGACGTTCTTTCTCTTTCTCTTCACACCAGCAAAGGAAATACAAGCTGCACTTTTTGTTAATGGTCTACAGTACATGCAAGGTAACAATAACCCCAGCTGTTCCCGGGAAGCAACTATAAAATAGGTTCGGCCACGTCCCTGTGCAACCGTCAGATAAAATGCAGACAACAGATTTCAGCCAGCCCTACGCCTCATGGGATGGCTGTTCTCGGCTCGTAGGCTTCCACCGATCGCTGGGAACCCCCCAGAACCCCACCCGACAGGAGGTCCAGGTACACGTCTATAAATACTTCGGGGTGAGGAGGATGAAGGCGGGGGGAGGGGGTGGAGGGCA
>PVKM010038481.1:0-14075 GCA_004027735.1 Carollia perspicillata
CACCCCCTCACCTTCCTTGATTAACCCATCTTTATCTTTCTTATCTCAGACTATATACATCATTCATTAATCTTTAGACTGACTGGAGACCACTTCTTTGTGCTCTCGCCTGCTTAGTGGTCTATTGCCTCCTCTACACTAAAGTTTCCTCAAGATAGAAACCATATCTTGTTCATTCACGTATTCCCAGGACCTAGTGTGGTGTCTGGCCCAGAGCTGGCCATCGCAAGGTATTTTTTTTAATAAATGCAGAATTGTTTAGTAGGAAATAAGCATGGCTTGAGTGATTATATTTGTATTTTCTTTAAAGATCCCTCTAAATGTCAGCTACTAGTCAGGAACAAATGCCATTTTATTAATGAAGCACCATTAAAGTCATCACCATTTCTTGAAACCAAAGAAAGTGATAGTAGATTTAGAAATAACCTGGTTAGTGGGAAAGAATGTCTAGTAATGAAGCTAAAATTTACTATCGGATGTGAAAGTTGAAGGGGACTTACCTCACTTTGAGAAGAATATTGTTCTGCTCTGTATTTATTTTATAAAGATTGTGCCTGAAAACCATTTTTTCCCATCTTATGTCCTGTTATTTATTGTCCTGCTCTGTGGATTCTTTCATTAGAGGTCTATTTGTGCCCAGCTTGCCCTGAGGGAAAGGATGATACGGAACTCTCATCTATCTCTGTTACTAGGTATTATTACTTGGAAAGCGTCAAGGCAAATGCCATATAAATAAATAAAAGCCTCCAGAAGCTTTAGCTCTCACTGTTAGGCAGTCGGGAGAAAGAACAAATATTTAAGTTTTAAGAGATAGAACTAATAAAAAGCAGCCACTTTCCGTAGTGTAAGAGAAAAAAATATTCTTCAGCATATGTAATTTGGCATTGAGGATTCATAAAATGTTATTAGTCTGGCTTTGTTATCTGTTCAGAACAATGGTTACTTGGTTTTATCATAGCCTGGCAGTCTCAGTTTTGGGGGGCTGAGTGAACGTGTTCGGCTATAAGTAATAAAATTAATCGATCGAAAGGAGTATAATCTTTTATTAGGAGAAGCTGGGCAAAGCTGATTCATTTCGCATTGCTCTAGGGACTCATTTTTGGTTCATCTCTTTCTGATTTCTGCAGTCATGTATGGGATTAGTAAAATCCAGTCACACTTACCTTTCTCTGAAGTCCACACGAGGAAACTCAGAAACTGGTGAATCCCCTCCCACACACTGTCCTTGGAGCAGGAGACAGGGAGGCTCGCCCTATTTGTATGTTCTGTGCAGCAGATGGCTGCATGGAAATGTGGAGCTTGTTAGCACAAAGAAGATAATGTAAATATTTGGAGAAAATTGCAGAGTGCATTTTTTTTTCCCTCAGAAGAGTTGAGGGTTGCGTGTTCTGGCAAAATGAGCATCCTTGACAATAGAGACATAACACATTGTCCTTAATATGATACATAGGCTATCAAAGAACTTGTCACACATGGATTACAAATTTTCAAATAATTCCTAGAGCTCTGAAGACACTGTCCAGTCAGGTACTCTGTAGTAGCTATTCACAGAGATGGCTTCTCATGGCCCACAGCTCCCAGTACCCATGCTCGTGGGCTGCCCCCTTGCATGGAAGCTGGACTGATCATGGGACTTTCTTTCCCAAAAGAATGGGATAGAAGTGATGATGTGTTTGCATTTCTAAGGGCCTGATCTGCCAGAAGTCCTATTGTTCTAGAAAACAGGCCACATGGAGAGAAAAGATGCAGATACTATGTCAAATCGTTTATGGTTTATATGAAAAAGAGATACCCTGAGAGGAGAGAGAGAGAGAGAGAGAGACAGCTATGCCAACCTCCCAGCTAGGCCAAGCTGCCCATGTCAGGTGCCAGACACACGAATAAAGCCATCTTGGACATTGAATATGCAGCTACAATCTGACTGAAGCTTCGTTAGGAGCTACAAGAAAGACTAACAGGAGAACCATACATCCAAGTCCCGGTCAATCCACAAATTATGAGAAGTAACAGAATGACTGTTGTTTTAGGCCTCTAGATTTTGAGGCGATTTGTTATGCGATCATAGATAAAGCAAATAGGCACCCTAAAACAACTTAGTTTAGCCATCGTATACTACAGGTGAGGAAAGTGAAGACAAACACAGCAAACTCATTTTACCAATGTCACAAAGTAACTCAGAAGAAATGCAGAAATTAGAGCCCACATCTCTTTATTTCAATTAAGATGTGTTTTCACTTTATTCTGCTGAGTTACTTTAAATTCACAAACCTTAAAAAAAATTTTGACTGAGTAATTCCACTTTTGAGAATATACCATTAGGAAATGATAAAGAAAAAACATGGAGTCTAAGGCTGTTTATCACAGTATTACTTATAATAAATAATTGGAGATAAATGGAAACCGAGATGGCATCTGTGGGGTGGGAGATAGACTCAGCACTGGGATGCTGGTGGCTGTCCCCTCAGCTTGCCCCCCAAAGATGCAAATCCCAGTCTCTCCTCACACAACTCCAGTCCACCCCACCCTCCTTCTGCCAGAGCTCGGAGTGGGTGGCTGCGAGCAAAATTTTGTGCATTGGCCTTTACAAGTGTGATCGTGTCTCTAGAGGACTCCTGTCTCTTTCTGATGGACAGAAGCCCTGCTAATGTCCATAGCCAGATGTTATGTGGGTGCCTCTTCCTGGCCATGGTGCTCTGGGCTGGGGATCCTGGTGTGGGGCTGAGACTCCATGCTTCTCAGGGGAAACCTTTGCAGCTGAGCTATCCCTCTGGAATCGCAGCTGATGCCTGTGGGAGTGGGGCCAGCCTTTTTGAGTTTCCACCCTTCCTACCAGTCTGTAGGTGGCTATAAGACTTCTTCTGTTGAGCTAATCTTCAGTTGGTTATTCTGGTTGATTGTTCTATATTTTAGTTGTTATTCCAGAAGAGGTGAGTGTACCTTGTACCTTTTCTGCCATCTTGGATCCTTTCCCTCCATTTTCCGTATTATTTTCATATGTTCATAATGGGCATATACACTGCAAAAAGTAAATGTGTGCTGGAGGGTAAAACCCTACTGACTTTAGTTTAATGCCTCTTGATTATTTAAAAGGCACTTTTGAATTTTCTATGGCCTTTCAGCAATACTTGTCATTTTATAGTCCTGCGTGGACAGAGAAGGGAAGGAATAGTCTCTATGAACTTTATTACACTTCTCCTATGGGTTCTTTTCTTAACATGATCCTGATGTGAGCTTAATTTAATTTGTGGTGTTCCTATAAAAGAGTGGAACAAAATAAAATTCCATTCTGGTTATTTATACTCTTTATTTGTTTCAGTTCCACATCATCAGAATTATAAATGGTATTTAAAATACGAAATAAATGTCAGTCACTATGTAGAAAACTAAAATATGAAATGATTAACTTTGCATTCCTCTTCCTATTTTGTATTTCCAGTGTCTACATTTAGAATGGATTTTTTTAAAAAAGAAAACTGCCTTTCTCCTCGGAGAGGTTACTACTGCTGAAAGCTGGTCCTAGCCCCTTGTCTATTCAACCGATTTACAGGTAAGTCTTTCACTCAAGTACCTATGCAACCAACCCACTTCTCAAATACTTTATTTATCTCTGAAATTTTATAGCTGGTATACTATATTGGGGAATAAAATATCAAAACTAAAGTTATTTTTATTTGTTAGTAATTACTTTAAAATGTGAAATATTATGAAGACTTAAAAAAATTAATTTAGAAGTTCTAAATCAACTTTTAAAGCTGCTTTCTCAAGTCCCTGTGTTTACTGCTGCTGCTTACACCTTAGCCCTGTGCCTAGTTGTCCCCAGAGCAAGTTCAAATACAGTTGAAATATCTGCAAGGGCTGAATACATTATGCTAAGGTAGTAAGTCGAACAGGAAAGGGGCACCTCTACTTATCTCCAATGAAACGAAACACATTAAAGTTTATGCACTTTATTAATTCTGTGTGTTACCAGTAAGGACAGGTGTGTTTTTTCCCTGACTTTTAGGATCATAGGTATCATAGATGGTTGAGGTTGCTGGAAATTTTCTATCCCAGATAGAAAGGGAATAGCACATAATTTGGAATAAGTAATAAGTCTATTTGAATCAGCATAATTTCTGATTTACAGGTAACTTATGTTAAAGGTCACAGGCACTATTCTCTAGAATATTGAACACTACTGAGAGAAATATAAATGTAAATATGTTGCACAAAAATAAGTCACTGCAATATCATAATGATCTGTGATAAATACTTTATTACTATGTGTTTATAGCAGTGGTTACAGAGACACAGAATATGTCATTGTATATCATCAGGGCATTCAGGAAAAAAATCTCTTTGTTATAGAAGATATGAACATATTTTCAGTTTGAATAATCATAAATTCTTTTGTCTTGGTTAGTAATTAATCTTATTTTTGAATATCTAATATCATAGAATAAAGTTGTTTCCATTAATAGCTTAAAAGCATGAAATTTCATCTTTCAACAGTTTCAGTTGTGAACAGTAGCCTGAAAAAATTATATGACGAGGAAATGAAAAATACTTTGGTTTAAACAAGTTATATTCATTCTCTTTTCTTCACAGCCTACACTGAGTCGGCATATTAGTACATATATAATAAACATTATTTATCAAAGGAGATATTTGAAGTTGTGGAGATTGGACACAATGCTCAGACAATCTCTGTTGCCCGTCCAGGTCTCACTCCTTCCACAAGAATGGCCATCCACACAGGGTGAATCCCTGCAGCCACATGTATAATACGTGACTCTATCCCTCATTACAGACGACATTACAGCTGGGCTGATCACATTCTGCCCCCTGATTTTAGAATTGGAACACAGCAATTCAGATCAGTCGTGGGTGCCAGACACTGAATCACCCGAGAACCCAGGGCTGGGGCCTTCCTTGAGGCTAGGCGGCCATCTGGGCACCCACTTTGGGACAGCGCACTCTGAGAGACGAGAAGGGAGAATTCGTCTTTAGCAGGTTGCGGGGGAACTAGGAACAAGAGGGAAGAGATAGCTAGGTTATCACTTCTGCGGAGCAGCCCATGTTCCTGAGAGTTGCCCAGTTCTAGCTCGAGCTCCCGGCCAGCCCTGTGTTCTTGCCCGTATGGACTCAGAGATTAGAGTGAGTCTTTATAATATGTTCCATTCTTCTTATTAACTTATTATGTGAATCTCCGTTTCTTGCAATAAAAAAGCCTCATCTAAGGCAGTACTCCTTTTCTTATTTATATCAAAATGTAAATGTCAATTTTGCCATTGTTATTCCATAGGAGACATTGAGCTCTCTGCTTAGATGGTAAGCTTTTAAGGACAGGGCTCTTATCTTACCAATTATTCAGAGGTCACAGGACAGTGCATAACAGAGAGTAAATGACCCATGAAATGTGTTTAAATAAATGTATGTGGAGGATTAAATGGAAATTTGAAATGTCTGCATCATCCATATTGTGATTTGATACCAATTAGTTTTGGTATCAGTGGCTCACTTTCACCTTTTTTTATTTCTTTCTTTCATTTTTTAGATTCACAGTACTTAATCTCAGCATCAAGAAGAAACATCGAGCATGCTAGTACATGAAATACAGGAAAGGCTATGTCTCTGGCAATTATTAAATACTGGCTTGACCTTTGCCTAGGGCATAAGCCACATAGCAGCTGAACAATCTTTAATGTTCTAAGATAATTTGGTTAGCAATGGTTCTTTCCATGTTCCATTCTTGCTTTATATTTCTGCATTCTTTCAGATGATTGTATTCGAGGAACTTCCAGAATGACCATACAACTGACTCACCTAATTCTAAAACAGCGGTGTCAAACTCATTTTCACCAGGGGCCACATCAGCCTCGTGGTTGCCTTCAAAGGGCCAAATATAATTTTAGGGCTATAAATGTATAAATGTAACTACTCCTTAACAGTTAAGTGACACCTTGGTGCTGCCACCACATAGAACCAAGGTGCCAGGCTGGATAGCATAAGGTGGAGGGGCGGATTCAGCCTGTGGGCCTTGCGTTAACCACCCGTGTTCTAAAGTGTTAGTGTCGTTAAATCACACATGATGGAGAGCTTGTGTTCTCACCTAACTTCCACTCGCATATTTATAAAGGTCCTGAAAGTCAGTGAACCCTACAGACTATGCTTGTGTTCAAAGCCTTTCCCCACCTTGCAGGTTTTCATATCTGTCTCACTTGAAGTCTGGTTCGATCAAATTAACCGAGTGGGTGAGCTTCTCTTTCTGCCAGAGTGAGATGCCGTCGGTAACGCCTACAGCTGAAGGCTTGGCAACGTTAGCCCACCCACCACTCCCTTTTTTTTGTTGTTGTTGAATAAATCACATTCATGACAATTCACTCATTTTTATACTTTGTCCTAGGTCTTCACTGACTCATGCTGTACCATTTTCCATAAATGCTGATTTTTCTACACTTCAGGATGGAAATAGTGGCCATGGGAAGGGGATGGAAGTCGAGAAGGTAAGACAACAAAGGCATATTATCGAACTTTACTTTTTGGAATGTGAAGAACCACTAGAGAAGAGTAACAGAGATTAACAGAGAGAGCTCCACAATTAAAGATTCAACTTTTTTTCCATTTTTTCTCTTTTCTCAAATAGTTTTTGTTTCTATCTACCTTTATACATGTATATATTTTGCTCAGTAGTCAGGGAAGGAAACATTAACATTGATATATGAGTGTTGGGTAAGATGAAAGATGCCTGCTAATGTGTGCTTAATTACTTTTGAGCTGTTTTGCCCATAAAAGTCATAATGTCAGAGACAAAATTTTGGAGGCGGAGGAGACTTTACTAATTTTATAATAATGATTAATTTAGTCATTAATATTGGTATTTGGTTCAGTTCTATCTCATCCACACATCTCATTGCATTTATTTTTTAAAATTTAATTTATTTATCTTTGGAGGGGAAGGGAAGGAGAGAGGGAGAGAAATATCAGTGTATGGTTGCTTCTCGTGTGTCCCCTGCTGGAAACGGGCCTGCAACCCAGGCATGTGCCCTGACTGGGATTCGAACCACAGTTGTTTGGTTCCCAGGCCCCCGCTCTGTCCACCTAGTTACACCAGCCAGGGCTTCATTGCATTTAGTAGATGTGAAATAGGAGGCTTCAAGATGGAATAATATTAAAGTCAATTGAAAGAAATTCAAGCTTCAAAGGGAAGTAATGTGAAAGCCAACCAAAGGTTAGTGGCTAAACCCTGACCTTGTGAATCAGGGCCCATCCCAGTGCATGGCAATAACATTTCCTCAGTTGTTTTAGGTTTATTGGTGACAGAAATACATATAGTTCTATATTTATCTGACTGTATGACATTAAATATCCTTGAGGCTTGGAACTTGCTCCATTAAGGATGAATTCATCGCCCTGAAATTAATCCATAAGTTAATTCTGCTAGTTGACATATTTCTCCAAGTTGGACACATACTTCAGATTTGAGAAGAAAATATCTGTTTGTAAAATAATGTTATGTAAGAAAGTTGAATAGGAGATCATTAGAAAATTCTGCATGCACTCTTCTTTAGTGCTTCCTGTCATTAAAAGTAACTTTCAAGATATTTGGTTAAAGCACTCTAAGTGAGAATAAATATTTAGAAAAAAACTTTAAACTTCAAATTCTTGTAAGGATATTTATTTCAAACATATGAGCTTGTTGTTCATTCCAAGCAAGATTTGGAATGAATATTTAAAGGACTAGTAATGTTTAAGAAAGCATTACTAGGGTATCACATGGATTCTCTTAATACATTTGGAAGCGATCATATCAAACTAAGCTCATGTTCATCTTTTACGGGCTCCTATGACAATAATCAGGAATGTATATATATTTATATATGATACTTGACAAATGTGTAGAGGCATTAGCAAAGCATTTGATAAGTTTTCTTGCAAGGTATTAATGGAAGAGAATAAAAATACGGACTAGATTCTACCAGTTAAATAGATTTGAAAAGAGCGGAATGATTTTATTCAAAAATTGTTCATATAATAATAACCTAATAGCTATCATTTGTTGAATACCTTCTATGGGCTAGGTATTATACTAAGCATATACATTATGTCACTTAATATTTAATGTAAGCTGTAAGAGGCATATTCCAATTTTATAGATGAGAAAACAGCAGGTAGAGAAAAAGTAAATTTTTCCAAGGTTACTTAACAAGCAAAAGATGGTGCCTAAAGAAATACTAGGTCTGTGCAGAAGGTAAGGCCATGTAACATGAAAAATAGAGACATTTACTAAAGAAGATACAAGATACAAGAAACATTGTGCAAAGGACAATGATGCCTCAGTCCCCTTCAAAGTAGGCACCTTGGGACTTCAAACAGTTCTCCCAATTGCCATCAGCTGCCCCATCATATTTTCCTGAATCTCATCAAGGGTCTGAAATCTCTTCTCTTTTAAAGATGATTATACTTTTGGGAAAAAGCCAGAAGTCACAGGGCACCATATCTGGACTGTAGGGAGACTGAGTCACCTGAGTGATTTGATGTTTTGCCAAAAAACTTTGCATGACACGTGGTGCATGAGTAGACGTGTTGTTGTGATGAAGCTGCCAATCACCAGTTGCCCATAGTTACAGTCTTTTTGAATCATCCCAGCAGTTTCTGCCGAGGAATGTTCAAGCTGAACCCAAAATCTGATGCAGATTCGTTGTTCTACTCGCTCAGTCATTTTGAATGCAGTGGCCGCACAGTACACATGCTCACTCAATGGTATCCATTGACCCCCCTGACTAGTATAGTGAAGTCATCACTGTTCACACTTGTGCACTCCAGTCCACTGTCCTTGGAAGCCAGGTTACACTGATGTTGCACAAACTATTCTCATGAAATTGACAGTGGCTGGGCTTTTTCCCTTACACACCTCATGTAAATTGTTTGACTCCAAAGTCATACTTTATACCACTAAATTCATATAATCTTAGTGGAAGAGTCTAGGGTTCAGCTTGGCTCCATTTAGTTAATTTTTATTACCTTCCTTGAATGAAATATGGAGGTCAAGCTCCAATGATGTAATTGTATTGTCATATAACTTTAAACCTATTGATATGAAATTGTAGAACATTTATTTGTATTATTGGTAGTGTTGCTTAATTTGTCCAACTAATAACATACTATTGGACACTTAAACTTTGAGTGACACAATCAAGATCTAGAATGATATTGAAAACTGGCATTTTTTGGTTGAAATGAATAAGATAAAATTTAATAAAGATAAATGTAAAAACTGGCTGTTGGGTCCAAGAAAGCAAAGTAAGAACACTCGAAGAAAAAACAGTATGTGTGGCTTATCATGTGTGATACTGTGATTTATAGTAAGAAATATATATTTCGTATTTGTTTGGTAGTTTCTAAAACGCTTGGAATTTCCTAGGTGATGAGAATGACAAAGTCCTCTTTTGTTATGCGAATGAGGCAACTTTTGGAAAGCTCCTAGGTAACCTAAGGAAGGGGGCTTGTTGCCAGAGGAACCAAACCATGTGATTGACCTCTGGGGAGAAGGTGAAGAGGGGCTGGAGGTTGAATCAATTGCTAATGACCAATGATTTACTCAATAGTGCCTATGTAATAGAACTTCCACAAAACACCAAAAGGTCATGGGGTTCAGAGAGCTTTCATGCTGGTGGGCGTGTGGAGACGCAGGAAGAGTAGTGCACCCAGAGAAAACATGGGAGCTCCTTGTTCCTTCCCACATCCCTTGTCCTATGCATCTCTTTCTCTGTACCTTTTATAATGCCCTTTACACTGAACTGGCAAATGTAAGTAAATGTGTCTCTGAGTTCTGTGAGCTGCTCTAGCAAAGTAATCAACCTCCAGGAAGGAGTCACAGGAAGGTCCAATTTATACTCGTGTAGCCAGTGATCAGAAGCACAGAACCTAGACATGAAGACGGCGCGGAAGTGGGGACAGTGTTGTGAAACTGGGCCCTTGATCTGGAATCCGATGCCACTTCTAGATACACAGTGTCAGAATTGAGCTAATTGCTCTGTGGTGTGGGATTGAAACCACAGATCAGAGCATGTGTGAAAAAGACTTTGAGGCTTTAGTTCATAGTAAGTTCCAGGAGAGGAAATGTTTTGATTTCGTGTTCAGAGAACATCTGTGATCACAGCTTATTAATAGAACAATCGAATTGTGAAAGGGGCAGTGCCAGACTATTCTACATTGGTCAGAGCACCTCTGGAATGTTGTTTGACTTTCTTGGTGCTACAATATATATGGATTTGTGTCTATATGCAATTGCTAATCATGTCATAGAGGAAAGAATGTTTGGGGCAGGAGCGTGTAGCATTATAACTATCTTTAAATATTAAAGGACTTTCTAAGTAGAGTGTGGCCACAGACTAGTACACAAAGATAATAAAAGCAAAATACTTCGTTTTAGCGTAAGGAAGATGATTTTAATGGCACTGTTTCTAGGAGGGCTGTGTGCCTCTTTAGGAGGTGGTGTTCAACCCTAGAGACACTCACACAGACATGAAACAAGCAAATGTCAGGAATTTGGTAAACAAATATGAGTTACTTCATCCCTGAGAAAACTCTAAATTATGTAGTAGTAAATCTACAACTTTAGACAGAAAAGGTAGAAGGTGCGAGTGATTTTGCAGACAATCTCAAAGGTAGCCAGGGAAGACTGATTTCCATTGGTATTTCTATGCTGTTTAGCCTACTTAACTTTCTGGTGTAAAATATTTTGCATAATTTAAAATAGGGATTGAGAATAAATTTACCCAGAATAGCTGTGGTTTGCTCTAATGAACAGTTCCTAGACTCTATATAAATTATCAAAAAACAGTAAAAACTAAGTAGTCAATCTGTTAAAACATAGTGATAATTATGACCATGTGTCATATTATTCCTAGCCCCAATGTGGTCCCTTATTATTGATTGATTGTTGATTGATTGTGTAATTAAAACGAATCAGTGACGTGAACAACGTCTGCACAGGCACGTCTGGGAACCAGAGTTGTCCTTCCTTCTACTTATTAGACAGTCACACAGCCCTCAGCGTGTCCATCTACTAAAGCTGAGGAAAGTCATGTCTTTGTGGTATTTCGAATAAGAGAACAGCTGCTTTCCAGTGTGGTCTGAGCCCCTGTTCAGGGCGCACACAGTACAGCCATGCTTTTTCAGAGAAAAGTATCAAAAAGCGGTTTGTCTTGTGACTTTTTGACTTCGGCCCATGCCCTTCCAGCCACAGTCATCTCTCCCCTTCCAGACTCTGGGACTTGAATGTATAATTGCAGCCCGTTGTCTGCAGAGTAATTAGAGCCTAATTCGACTCGCTGCACAGCAGGATGACAAGGGGGCTGGCTGTCCGGAGGGTCAGAGGTCATCTATGACCCCACAGACTGCAGGCAACCGCCCCATCAGGATTCTCTAGATGGCTCTTCTCAGCTGTGGGACGGTCTGCATCTGTCTGCGTGTCTCTTCAGACAACTGGATGAAAACATGGACTGTTTCCAAGATGCCATATCCCAGGATGCAGTTTGGCTTCTTGACTTCTTATCAAAGACATGACAACAATTCTGAAGTGAAAGGAGCTCTTTTTCTTCTGTTTTCCATATACATTTCAAGTGGAACATGTACATAACAGGATTAAAATTTTACACCTATTTTTCTTTATACACTTCAAAGTTTAAAATGATATTTTAAAAGAATGTTAAATCAGTATGCTACATTAGGGTGAAAACTGCTGTGTATTAAAAAGAAGTATAACTTGGTTGCAAATAAATGAATTGCATTTGGACTGAAAATCTTATAGAGTCTGTAAATAAGACCTCATAAAATCACGAATTAAAAAAAAAACAAATGGACATGTAATGTGTCAGTCTAATCCAATAGGTGATAAAAATATTCCTTAAATGTATTTCTTATGTTTTTTTTCTGGTCTAGATTTAAGTCTCTGATCACATACAAATTCAGATATATTTCTATGTTTTACTATTATTGAAAGACTCTCCATTACAATTTCCAATATTTGAAATATTTAACATAATTAACCTCCAAACTTTAGGCAGACATGCTGATCAAACTCATAAACATTGCAATGAAAAAAATCTCAGAAAATATAATTGAGATATTACTAGACTAAGTAACAATTTTAATGTTTTAGAAACCAGGAATAAAATACAAGATGATCCTGAGAAAACTGGTTACTCTAAAAAAGAATACATTTAGCAAGGGCCAAGACATGGTAGATGGGAGACAAAAAAGTTTAAACACAAATATAGTAGGAGGAGAATAACCCAAGACATTTTGTTTTTAATGAACTAAATAGATGAATGAAATGACTTTATGAACTATGCTGGTATAATACCATGCTCTACCAAATATGTCAGGCACCGGGAAGCCTTCCTATGGCTCTATGTTATGACAGGAAGATATTGTGCTTCATTGTATCATTCATGCTGGGATACTGTAAGTGCACTTATTTAGTCAGAATTTAGGGCAGGGTTTTAAACCGCAGAAAGTCAGGAGGTCACCAGAAAAATGTCCTTTTTAGGTTACCAGGCTGAGGTGATAACACAGACGTCAGGATGTGGCATAATACCGAGTGAGCAAGCAGGAAGGGAGAGCCTAGGACTCCGGCAGGTGGAGGCAGATGGCCAGGGCGGGTCAGAGACAGAGGGAGACAGACTCAGCCTGTCCCACCAGGGGCTGTAGCCCCAGGGGCTCACGGTGGATGTGTGGCAAGCCACCGTCTAGTTTTCTGCCTGCAACAGGAGGGTCTGACACACATAACAACGTCAGAGCTCTGGTCGTAGAGCCTCCTTCACGTCATCCTTCTGGTCAATGCTAGGGGAACTACCACCATTTCTATCATTATAATAAAAGTTTCCCTAGAGGGCTTACTATGGGCCAGAACATGGTGCAGGGATTCATTGTTCATCCATTCCTTTATTCCGGAGACAGGTATTGAGCCTAGAATGTGCCTCATATTGTGACGGTTACTAGGGTACAATGATGAGTAAAACAACATGGTCTTTGCTCTTTTACTTAGCAAGGTGAGACAGATGTTCATCTTGTATAAGTATACAACCTAAATAAGTATGCCTGTACACGTAAGTAAAAATGTGATGAGAGCTAGAGGCCCTAACCGTCTGAGAGAGCACTGAAATGTGAAGTATGCGCAGGAAGGAGTTTGAAGAAGAGAGGAGAGCGGGCCCTCTGGACAGAGAACAGTTCCTAAAGGATCTGGGAGCCGGAGAGGGGTGGGGAAGGGTTCCACAAAGAGGGCTGAGGGTGCAGAAAGAGGCCCCACTGGGCCTGGCAGAGGGTCTTAAGAAGCAACAGGAAGCCGTTGAAGTTGGTAAGTCATGACAAGACATGATCTGATTTTTTAAAGATAACCCTGGCTGCAATGTGAAGAATGGGATAGACTAAATGTAGAAACTAGTTGAGGAACCAGCCGCTCGGACCCTCATGAGAAGGATGAGGAATACTAAGTCAGTCAATGCTCACAACCTAGCAGGATTCTCATTTTACAGAGGGACAGACGGAGGCTTAGGGAGGTTAATTCCCAAAGTCACACGCCTACGACAGGGGCAATTCACTTCTTTATGTTCAGTGTTCCGAATCACATACTCATGGAAGCAAGGTTTATACAATGTGGCACTGAAACAGAAACCTAGATTCTGTGTAAATTAATTCATTGACTCATTCACACAAGATTGTTGAGTGGCAGTTCTAGACACAGGGGACATAATATTGAAAAAGATAGAAATCTGCCTCTTCTTATAAAGCTTACATTTCACTGGGTGAAAAGGTAATTGATGAACAAGCTAGCTACCTAGCAGTGACAAAATGCTAGTGATGAAACAGGATCATGTCACAGGCGATGACAGAATACCTGCTTGCATTTTGTGTGCCGAGGCAGGCCTCCTAAAACCCATATAACAGGAAAAACCCCGACCGGCAGAAGACCCAGGGGGAAGGGCCTCTCAGGCAGAGGGAATTTCTGGGACAGAGATCCTGAGACAGCCACAACAAGCAGGACATATTCGAAGGACGGAAAAGACCTCAGGGTGGCTGGAGGACCAGGG
>PVKM010038482.1:0-14097 GCA_004027735.1 Carollia perspicillata
AAGAAAGAAAGAAAGAAAGAAAGAAAGAAAGAAAGAAAGAAAGAAAGAAAGTCGCCCAAGTTTCATCAGGATGTGGTTTAATAAACTGTGATAAAGTCACTAAATGTAATACTAGGCAACTATTAAAAAAGAAATGCTGACTATCTCTATACTGGTTATTTACCCTGGGAGGACACTTCTAGGTCCTATTTCTCTTTCATGGCTAGAAACAGAAATCCAAGTAACTATATTTTAAAGAAACATGTTATATTCCAATTGAATTTTGTAATATAAACACATACACACGTGTGTGCCTCAGTTTCTTAATAAAATGGCAACATAATATATATTATTTTCTACCCCTGTATTTTTGGGTATTGGACAACAGGTCGTGCATGACAGGGAACCCTGAATAAAGGTAAATGAATGATATGACCATCCTGTCTGGAGCAATTACTGGATAGTGGTGTCGGGAAGGAGAATGGCAACAGAGGCCAGGTGCCTTTGGTTGAGAATAAAAAGACTGGAATTTGGAGAGATTTGGGTGGTTAGAATGGGCAGGAAAGGGTAGTCAAGAGGAGGAAGCTATGGGGAGACTGCACAGAGTTCCAGAAATCTGCATTCAAGATCCTCTGAGTCTTTGACTGAAAACCGCCTGCACATGCAGAGGCTAAAACCCTGTAAGGCCAGGCAAGAACAACTTCTGAGGAAAATGTCAGGGAACTGCAGCACGAACAGTTCCAAGAACTCACACAAAGCTGGTAATTACTTGGGTTCCCTCCGGCCAGAATGGAGAGAACTCACTGAATACATGGAGCATACACAGAGATTCTAGAAAAGTCACAACTTAGAAGTGAGCTAGATTATCCCTAGGATAAAGGCCATTTAGGCCTGCCTTATAAACAAGCTTAGAAACAAGGAAGTTGCCCATAAATACCTGCTTGCCAAACCCACCCCGATACCTTTTAAAGAAGTATATAAAAAATATAGCATTCGATAAAGTAAAACTCTTCATATCTGGCATCTTATCAAAGCTTAACAAAGAAAGGAGAAATAAAGTGCTTCTTACCAAGGAGAAAAATCAGTTGTAGAAATAGATCCAGAAATGACAGAGATGATGCCTAATAGATAAAGACATTAAAAGTTATTATGCATATGCAAAAATGCTCAAACTTGCAAAAGAACACATGGACATAATGAGGAGAAAAATGGAAGATTTAACAAAGAACCAAATGGAATTTCTTGATGTGAAAATACAGTATTTAAAAATAAAATGTAATTGGCTGATTATTAGCTGATAAAGCACTACAGAAGAAAATATCAGTGAACTTGAAGTAATAGAAACAGAATTTATCTGAAATAAACTGTAGAGAAAACAGACTGGAAAAAGAAATAGCAGAGCCTAGTGAACTGTGGAATAATATGAACTGGTCTAAATACATGTAGTTTGAGTCTCAGAAAGGTTAAAATAAAAGATTGTTCTGGTGAAAGCTTTTAGATTTACTTTGCTATTTTCTGAATTACAAGTTTTTTTTTCTTTTCAAAAGACAAACACCCCCCATGAAGTTTATAGCATGTTATGTATTATTATTTTACTTTAACAGTATGCTTTGTATCAATCCAAATGATCAATAGTATTGATCAGTTGGAGTCCTCCTACTTATTACAAATTTGTGTATGGGTGGGGTTGGAGAGAAACTGCAGTGTGGTTTTCCTCTATTACCGATTTTCTCTGCTGTGCCCTCTATGAATGCATCTTCGCTGTGCTGTTAGGGTGGAGGAAAGGTTTTCAGATTTTTTGTGTGTGTTTTCTTAGGAGGTAAATTGTTGTTTTCTATTTATGTGAACATTTAGTCAGACTTGCAAGAAAATATTTTTATTGACTTTCCCCAAAAGTTTTTTACATACTTTAAATGAATATTAATTTTTAGTTGGGCTTTCCATCATTCATCAACCATTTCTCTGCTCATTTATTATCTCTCCTATGTGACTGTTACGTTTAGACTGGCTTAATAGTATGATATGGATTCCTCTAAAAATGAGGCATTTAATCACTATCATTAATAAAATAATCAGCCTCCCATTACTATTGGCCCTGACTCATTCTAAGAATGAATCATACTCAAGAAAAGATAAATGAGCTAACTGAAAAAATAAACAGCCCAATCGCATTATGTGATTATTTCCAATAGCATTTTATTTTTTGTATTTCATGATTATTTATCAAATATTAGCAAATGCTTAGGTAGTTTTAATCAAAATTACTAATCATAGTACTAGTACTAATAATTAATGAATAACTCACCCTAGAAAAATTCCTAAAGCCATTTGGTTTTAGAAAAATTTTCATATATGCATAAGTACCTGGTAGTGATGTATGATAAGGAAATTAGTAAAATAATTTCAAGTATAAATGTATATTACATTAGAACAAGATTCAAAGAAGAATAGTAGAATGGAGTTCAAGGAGAAAAGAACATAATAAATTTTCTAACAGTTAAAGATGACCTTGTTCATGCATTTTAAAAAAATTGAACATAGTGGTAGGCAACCTCTCTCACGCTGATCCATGCCTCCTACCGTTTATGCCCCATGCAGCCCCATCCCCTGCAGGGTGGGCCTGGCCTAACGATTTGCTTCTAACAAAGAGCATACGCACAGCAAAAGTGATGGGATGCAGCTTACATGTCTAGGATGCAAAAACACTGTGAAATCTGTCTTGCTCATTCACTTTTGTTCTCGCTCTCCCTCTACTTCTCCCTCTCCTGTTCTCTCTCTCTCTCTCTCTCTCCCCCTGAATGCAAATGAATCCTGCCAGCATGTATGTAAGTGAATTAATCTTAGTCAGATTCTGAGATGAGACGGACCTGTTGACTGCTGTCTTGTAAGAGATCTTGAGTAATCTGACCCAGAAAAGCTGCGAGAAAATAAATGGTTGTTTTGAGCTGCTAAGTAGACAATTTGTTACAAAGTGCTGGATAAGTAATACAATAACTGTGAATGTCAGATGCCTATTATTTTTAGAATCTACTGGATACATTTAAGACTGATAAAATATTTTGATTTTTAAAATGACGTGATTCAGTAAGCTTGAAATTACATCATTTGCTGCTGTTAGAGCTTGTGAGAAAACTTTTTAGAGAGCAACTAAAAATGTGTGTGGGTTTCATAACTTTTCTAAATTACTTTGGGGAGTGCGTGAGTAAAAATTAGCAGTGTCCTACCAGTATTGGGAAACCCTCATTTCTTAGTGATAGTGGAAAGAGGTTAAGGGGAAGAATTAAGAGTGAAATGGGAACTAGATGGTTAAATTTCCTGCCTTAAAGAAGTAAAGTTAACACTTAAGCCAAGCTAGAAAGTGCAACGAAAATAATAACCTGTACCAACTGAGAGCTTACTTACCGTTACACGTGCCACCTCATTTAGTCATCACAACAACCGGCTGAGGGAGTGGTTATCATTATGGAGATTTGAGGGGGGACCAATTCATCACACCCCATTTTATTCTGTGCAGTTGAGCGTACAGAAGAGGCAGCCATTTATCCAGCCATTTACCCATCGGAGCCAAGATCCATTTATGGCATAGTTCCGTCCATTTATCACACTTATCCAGCGGATAACCAAGGGCCATAAGTACGTGTGCCTAGGAGCTGGAGGTGGGCAAATAGCTGTCATCACACAAGTAAAAAGCGGGAGGCCTGGGTTCAGTGCTGTGTCCCTGACTCTGGAAGACTGTGCTCTTAACAGCCCTGTCTTTGCAGAAGATGAGGAAAATGATCAAATGCATTTTCTGCCATGGTCAGATTATCTCAATCATGGATAGATTTTTGTCTTTATACATAGAAGCACAGTAACATATATCCTCTACCACAATGTATACATACATATATGAAAGCATGTATAAATGTATCTATTTTCTGGCTATTGATTATACCCCAATAAAGCTGAAAAGAAGTCCCAATAAGGTGTGCATGACAGATGACAACTGTACGCCTTAAGCCTCTTGGCACTGCAGTGTCTTAGAGTTCAACCTATTTAATAATACCTATAAATCTTTTCAAATTGTCTCCTTCCATGAGCCCCAGAAATGCCATTATTTCATAAATTATTAATCAGAAGTTAATATCAACATCACAGAATGAGTGTAACCCCATTGCATTCTTACAATTTCAGTCTAAAAACAAAGAAAACTAGAATTCCAGGCTGGCCTCTGCTGCAGAATTATAAATGTACAATTCCTTTTAGGCTTTGCAATATGTAGATTAGTTTATCTAACTTTGTTATAGTCTTCAGGTCCTACCTAGAAATGACTGATCTAGTCAAAACTTGCCTATTCGATATACGAAGAAACAAAAATCTAGGGAAAGTATAGAATTGAGAAGTGAAGGGATGATTGAGATAAAAACTCAGTATTCTTTGTCCTATAGCCTAATTGCATTTAAAAGAGGACTCCTCAAGTAATCAATCAAAAAACTCCCAGGGAATAAATTTCTAGCAGTGGAATTTCATGCAGTCGTTAACATGACTTTCATGGACCCCCCGAACAAACCCGGACTCCACTTGGAAAGTAAGGTGTCGAGAAGGGCGCAAAAGGAGATAAAGGAGGGACAGAATATAAGAAATGTTTCATGTCTCCTATTTTTAATTTTCCAATTGAACACAAGATTTTAAACATTTATGGAAGGTTTACTGAATATGGCACATTCTTCAAGTACTTGGAGACACAACCAAATTAGACCTGGATTTGACTTCAAGGTGCCTAAATCCAGGATAGGAATGTGGTTGATTTATTTACACATCTATACATTTTTATTCTAGAAAAGTTCTCCAGTGGAATGAAATCTTTTACAATGCTGGAGTCATGTACTGCTAGGTAAGGAGTGGCCCCTATCTCAGAGCCCCTTAGAATTTTTTCTGTGGTCAGGGTCACCAGAAACAGTTTACCCAGCTGGAACCAGCCTCTGTCCTTCGCAGGGAGACTGCACTATTTTTAGCTTAGTTTCAATAAATCCTCCTGCACCACTCTTTGCCAAGGTGCCAGCTGCTTTCTGTTTGCTCACTTCAATATTCTATTAACCTCTCATTAGCATTACAAAAAAAAAACTTCAGGATATTTTTAGTTTATCCTTTGTAGTGCTACAAAAAATAAAATGAGAATTTAGACATGTGAATGCCTATGTCAGGTCCTTGGGATATATCAGTGAACATAACAGGCAAAGATTCCTGGTTCAATGGAACACCCAATATATTCCCATTACTATGCAAAATAGTAACTGGAATAGATATAAATTTTTTTCTCATGTGAAGTAAGTGAGGATTTAGTCAGTCCAGGACTCCACCAGTAGCTCCATTGTCACCAAAGATCTTGACTCCTTCACCATTTCTTCTTGCTCAGCCTTATCCCATAGCTTCCATCCTCTGGGTCACCTCCTGATCAGAAAGTATGTGTTGTGGTCCAGCCATCACGTCCAGATTCCAGGCAGCAGGAAGAAGGAGAGTGTAGGCAAAGGGCATGCCAGCATGCTAGTCGGCTCTTCTAAAATAGCTTTTCCTAGAAGCCTCACCCAACTATGTCTACCTAGAGAAGGCATGCCTGCCAGGGAGGCTGGAAACTGGCTGTAAACCTGGGCACATACATACAACCCAAATTCAGGAGTTTTGTTACTAGGGAAGAAAGAACGGATACTGGGCAGGCAACAGTCTTTTAAAAGGCACAGCTCTCTTAATTTTCACCACGATATGTGTGTGTGTGTGTGTGTGTGTGTGTGTGTGTGTGTGTGTGTGTAGATGATAGATCAATGTATAAGAAGAAATTTTAGAGCATTACATGGGAGAATAATCATATACATGTAGCACTTTTTGGTTGGTTGTACCTGCTCTTTTAAAAATCATATCTATAAATTCTAAGTATCAGACTTCTACGCATCTTTAAAATTGTAGAGCACTGATTACTCCACCTAGATGGTTAAGTGTTTAAGGAGTGTGGGTTATGTGCTGTCACTCATTTCCTTTAGTGAAATCCCCTATTCTTGGTTTTCAAAATAATCTGCAAGTGTCTTAATGTATTTATAATCTGAATAAAAAATATCTCCACTGAACTCTTACATAATAAGACAGAGGTGGGGGGAAAAGCCTCCTCTGAGAGCTTCTGTTTTGGGTTCAGGAAAGATGGTGTCTGTCCCTAAATTCTTGGCCTCTTAGAGATACGGCAGGCAGAGAGAGTGCAGCCAGCATCTCCCTTCTCGGCCTCTTTACCGCACCCTGTAGCACCAGGAGGAGAACTGCACCTCTAACGCACTGGGCGCCGGGGCTGAATTCCGCTGGGGCTCAGTCCCTGAGGAGCTGACTTCCATCCTTTTGGCCTGAGTTTCCTGATTTGTACAGTGAAGGTGATTAAGTTCCATTAGTGTCACAGCAGTTTATTTAACTGCTAGAATGATCCCTGATTTCTTGAAAGGTTTCTGAATTCACAGTGTCTATATCCTTTTATTTTTGTCTTAGAAACTATTTTGATGGAAGACAGGCCTATGAATCAACAAAAGCAATTATAGCACTTAGTTTAGTTGTCCTAAGAGAGACCGCATTCGCATAACTTTTATTACAGCAGACTGTTATAATTGTTCTGTTTTATTATTAGTTATTGTTGCTAACCTCTTACTGTGCCTAATTTGTAAATTATACTTTATCATAGTTATGTACATATAGGAAAAAGCACAATATACAGGGTTTGGTACTATCTGCACTTTCAGGCGTCGGCAGGGGGTCTTGGAACACAACCCCCAGTAGATCAGGGAGACTACTGTCCACACGTTTGAAAATACAAATGGTGGCATTTTATAAGCACTATTCTGCACTTTGCTTTTTTTCAGTAAAACAACCTACTGCTTTCTGAGGAGGGGGGCAGAAAAATTAAGGGTCTGGAGGGAGATCCTTAAGAGTGTTCTTTTCACTGTACACTCTTTGAACGATTTTTAACCATGTGCACACATTAATTTTTCAATGTAAAACATACATAAAGGATAGCTTCTGTATATTTTTAATATGAGGGGAGACCCCAAGAAATGGAATGTATTTTTAAAAAACTGTATTTATTCTCACGTGTTTAAACTTCAATTGCCTTCAAAGTATTCTCCATTTGATGCAATACACCTATCAAGACTTTTTTCCCACTGCTCAAAACAGTTTTTGAACTTGTCAATTTTGATGTCTTTTTGTGCTTCTGCCATTTTTTTGGACCACATTTTCCATATCAGCAAAATGTTTCCCTTTGAGGACATTTTTCATCCAGGGAAACAAAAAAGTCATTGGGGCAAGATCAGGTGAATAGGAAGGGTGGGGCATGAGAGTCATGCTGTTTCCATCATGAAATGGGCAAACTCGTTTGAAGAGTCATCAATACAAGTTCATTGAAGCCAAACACAGCCTCTCACAACAACTCCAGCTGGTACACTGACACAGATGGGTTCCTAGAACACTCATGTATCAGGGGAGGCCTGTACTATGAGGGGACCACCTTCCAGAAGATAATTTCCAGGTTTTGGGGGTTCTCCCTTGTATTTGGATGCAGATCTTAATAACAAATGGTAAGATTTTGAAGAAAGCCAATTCAAAGTCATTTTACTTCTCTATCAATTTTGTGGCATCATTCCTAAGGAACATGATTTTTAGCAACATTTACTTGCTGAATTAAGCTTTGGATTGTGATGCTACCCCAAATCAACTCACCAATAAAAGGAAATGTTATTTTGTTGTCCATGAAATAGAGAATCCAGTATTTGTGATAAAGTGTGGCTACCACCTGCTGGTCTTAATTTGAATGAAAATAACCTTCTATTATAATAACTGGTCTTTATGACAAGGTTGAGGTCATGGTGTTAAGAGAGAAAGAGGGCGGGGCCTGGAATGGCTCCCGGAACACTTCAGGCTGAGTCCGGGGCTTCCCCTGGGACCAGTGTTGGTCAGCCCCGCCCGGGGCATCAGCGAGGTCCTAAAACGGCTTCAAAGAGGCAGCTTTCACTGTGAGTACAGAAGCGATGGGCAGAGGGCACAGATCCATGTTCTGGAAGGCAGTAAGGTGACGATCTTCAGCAGGAATCAGGAAGACAGTACCGGCAAGTGCCTTGACACCATCAGCCACACCCCCAAGACGAAACTCCGGTCAGTCACATCTTTCATCCTGCACATGGAAGCCATGGCCTGGGACCGGGAAAAGAAGCAGATCCGGGCATTTCAAGTGCTCACCGCCCGCAAACACATGGAGGTGGACGCAGCGGAGACGCAGGTGCAGGTGTGTTTGTACGCCTTTGATCTCATCTACCTCAATGGAGAGTCCTGGGTACTGAGCCCCTTTCCGGATGCAGGCAGCTGCTCCAGAACTTCACGGAGCCGGAGGGCGAGTTTGTCTTCTCCTCCTCCCTGGACACCAAGCACACGCACCAGATCGCCAGCATCACACAACTGGCTCAAGCTGAAGAAGGACTACCTGGACGGCGTGGGCGACCCCCTGGATCTCCTGGTGATTGGCGTCCACCTGGGCCAGGGGAAGCTGGCTGGCCACTATGGGAGCTTCCTGCTCAACTCCTATGGCCGACAGAGTGAGGAACTCCAGGCCATATGCAAGCTTGGAACTGGCTTCATCCCCCTGGCCCTGGTGCTTCCGACCCAACATCTGGGCGGATCACCTGAGAGGTCAAGTCCGCTGATCTCTCCCTCTCCCCTAGCTACCCGGCTGCCCCAGGCCTGGTGGACAGGGAGAAGGTGACTTCCCTTAGCTTCTCTCGGTTTATTAGCTTCAGTGAAGACTAGAATCCGTAGGAGACAACCACAAGTGCCCAGGTGGCCTGTCTGTACAAGCAGCAAAGTCAGATTCAGAACCAGGAGGGCGCAGACTTAGACGCCAACCTGGAGGACTTCTACTAGGCCTTGCGGGTGTGTGCAGGGTACCCGGCTATCACCTCTGCTGTTAAAGTCACCTGGTGTGCAGCCATGCTGCTTGGTGTGTGCATGAAGAGGTGGCTTAAGCCAGGGATTTAGTTAGTCATTTATTGTCAATAATTATTGAACACCAGAGAGAGAGACTGGGAGCGAGGGAGGGAGAGGGGAAGGGGGGAGAGGGAGAGAGAGAGAAGAGAGAAGAGAGAAGAGAGAGATACAAAGGATCAGAATGTATCATAATGGAGTGCCAAATGGTAAAGCAATGCGCCCCAAAACACAAAGAACAGAGACTCCTGATACTCAGTCCGCTACTTTCTCTAGTTAAAAAAAAAAGCTGTACTCATTATTAACATATAAGTGTTTTATTTACTACATTTGTCACAAAATGGAAATAACTTCTATAACCCCCCAAAACAGGGAAAATAGGAAAAACAATTACAATTCTTACACACTTTATTAGACTTATACTCTTCAAATATGGAAGTTAATTTTTAGAGATCAGGTGGAATTTCAGAAAGTGTTCCGTCCCGAAGGAGACTCTGAAAGAGGACTGAGTTGGCTTGTGGGATAAGAAGGTAAAGAAAGACTTTCCCTGCGTAGGGGGCCGCTTTAAGAACACCCAGAAGAGTTCGTGGGTGTAGGGAACAAAAGGATCTTTCAGAAGAAATCTGGAGGCAATCTATGTTAGTGAGGTGGCGGAGGGGAGATTTTACTTTCTTTTTTAGCTTCTTGAAAGTTTTTGCTCCGAAGATTAGTGGAGAATAAAACTAAGTTCTAAAACCTTTCAATTTACTTAAGAACATCAATTGTCACTAAGTTTTGTTTTCAATGCACCGTTCTTTTTTACTTTTAAATTATGACAATTTTTTTGGAGTAGATTTAAGTTCACAGCCCAACTGAGGGGAAGGTACTGAGGTTTCCCATATAGTGCCTGCATTCACACAGGTGTGATCTTCCTCATCACCAACATGCCCATCCCCCTATCCCAGAATGGCGCATTTGGAGGAAAGAGCAAAGATAGGGAATATTTAAAAGGGAGTTGCCTTTTTTAAAAGGCAGTTTAACTAAACTGCCAAAATTATTAACATTATAAATGTTGATGCATGAGAAAGGTGCCATTCTTGTTCTAACCAGCCTGGGATCAAACTTTGAAAAAACTTCTCAGTCCTGCATCAATGCCTGGATATACATCTGGACCTCCATGTAACCCAATTAACCCCTGAAGGACTCATGCAACCAGGTCGCCTGATTACCCCGAAATAACCACAGGCACATCCTCCTGACTTCCATTATCCAGACCTCCAGGCACCCATCTTCTGGACCATCTGGCGCCCACCTGACTGATAATTGCCCGGGAATAATTCTAGGACTAAGAATGCAGGACTGATAATTCTCAACAATGTATTTTTTGCTACAAGAACTTTTCCTTTTCTTTCTTTTTTGGAACACTTCTAGGTTTTTGCCTGTGTTTCCGGTTTGCAAACTCTAAGACCCTTGAATAAATATCACGTATTTTTACACAGCTTCCAGACTCTTTTTGAGTTCATTTGATAACTTGTCATAATTGTTGAATCTACATTGATATTCCATAATCACCCAAAGTCTATAGTTTACATTAGGGCTCAATTTTGGTGTTATATGTTCTGTGAGTTTGGACCAATGTATAATGACATGTATCCAACATTATGGTATTATACAGAATATTTCACTGCCCTAAAAATCCTCTGTGCTCTGCCTAGTTATCTCTCCCAACGATCTCTCACCCTGAACTTCCCACCCTTGGCAACCATAGATCTCTTTACTATGACAATAATTTTGCTTCTTCTAGAATGTCATGTGCCTGGAATCATACAGTATGTAGCTTTTTCATACTGTCTTCTTTTACTTAGTCACATGCATTTAAGTTTGTATGTCTTTCTATGGCTTGATAACTCATTTTGGGGGGGGGTGAAGTGTGTGCTGTTTTTTATTGTGTTTTCAATAGAGAAACACATCATCTCTTTACAAAATAGCTCTTGAAAAATACAGGTAGTGCAGATACTATAAAACAAAGCAAACTTCAGTCATGAGACACTACATACACCATGCAAAAGTAACAGTCCGATCACCAGGTTATGAAAACTAGAATTAAAAAGTCACTACGTAGAAAAAGTCCAAGTTTCCAGCTGGGCAAAACTGGAGTGCAGTTATATGAAACGTTTAATAAATGGAGTTGTCCCCCCGATGTGTAAACAAAATGACAAGACCCAACCTGTGCCTGGCAATTTCAGTCTAACTCTGAAGCTACACAAAACATGTAGACACCTTGTACACTTCACCTGTTAGTATGACCATTTTTTTGATCACTCATTGCTTTTGGGCACTAAACAATATTCCATTGTCTGGATATACCTTAGTTTATCTGTTTACCTCTGAAGGACATCTTGATTCCTTCCAAATTTCGGCAATTATTAATAAAGCTGCTACAAACATCCATGTATAGATTTTCTGTGGAAATAAGTTTTCTACCACTGTGGGTAAATACCAAGGCAGGCGATTGCTGGATCGTATGGTAAGAGGATATCTACTTGTGTAAGAAACCACCAAACTGTCTTTCAATATGGCCGTGCCCTTTGGTATTCCCATCAGCAATTTCTGGGAGTTTCTGCTGCTCTGCATCCTTGCTAGCATCCGGTGTTGTCAGTGTTCTCGATTTTGGCCATTCTTGTAGGTGTGTAGTGGTACCCAGTTCTTGTAACCATTCTCTACGTCATTTGATTTCCAGACCCTTCACTGTTCTTGCCCTTCTCAGGAAGCCCTATTTGATAAAGAAATCGAGGCTCCAAGAGATAAATTAATTGTTTGAAATTGTGCAGTCAGCAACATCAGAGCTGAAATTTGTATCCATCACTATCTGCAATAAAGTGATTCCCAAGGTAGTGACTCCTTTTTTACAGTGAATCAGGCTGCTCAACAAAACATCAAGAGCCCAGGGGTTATGAGAAGCATGTCAGACAACTTCAAAGGTTTTTGTACCTTTCAAATGAAAGCATGTCTGCCTTTTTGACCAAAAGGATTCAGCAAGTTTGAAGGAAGTCAGTATTGTTTCTATCTCTCAGTTAATAAAAATGATAGCTTTTGAAGCATATGCTAGCTTATGCTAAGAATATTCTATTTTCTAAAGCTGAGAAATCCAAGGCAGGTAATGAGCAGACTAGATTTCCAATGTCTGATACTCATATTTAAGATGATCATACACATTCCCTTTATACTTGGTAAATTTTTTCTGTATCAACACTTCTTTTCCTTAAGAATATATAAACATGATACATAGTTCTGGGAAATAGCTTGGTACTGTCTTGCATATCTGCCTGAGGCAGTGAGAGGTATGTAGTAACATAGGTTTGTATTTATTGTAAATGGTTAAGATTTATGAATTGCCGAGGCAACTTACCAAGAATGCTAGAAATGAGCAGTCCTGATATGACTGTGACTCCTCCCAGAGGTCAATGCTAGGTCACTGGATTCTGAGTCTTTATGCCACTTAGTCATGATGGGAATTATAGCTGACCCGAATTTCCTCATTGCCATTTCCACTTGATTAGCTCTGAAATATAAAGTGTGTGAGTTCAGTTTCATTCTAGACTGAAGTAGCAGGAAACTTCTGCTTTTCTTCCCAAACACACTCTCTCAGCTTCAAAGAAGTCAGAAGTCCCAGTAGACTCTCACAATAGACATTTCTGGCTTGTGATTCTTTTATAGGAGCTATGTGGGCACCAGTATAGGAATTTTAACAGCCCCCAGGGCACTACTTAACACATAAGAGCCATTTGTTATTAATTCAAACTAACTGGATACAAGATAGGCCAAAGTAGTAAAATACTTTAAAACACACACACACACACATACTTAAAAAACCCTTTTAATTGTAATAATTCAAATATATAAAAAATTAAAGTAATAATACATGGAATTCTCATATGTCCTTTACCCAGATTCCCAAGTTTTTAACATTTTTATGACATTTATTTTGTACTTCTCTGGAGCTGGTAAAGCCCAACAGGTTAGGCTCTGGTTAAGGAGTTTCCCCTGAGGGCAGGACTTGTTAAGAAAAACAGAGTGCTTAGACAATCATATACTTTACTAAGTGTTCCCCCTGTTATTTCTAGTATCCCCCTGGCACCATACACAGTTATTACAACATGATTGACTAAAGTATAATTTAAAAGAATTAAGAAAAAAGTTTGCATTTGGGAAAAAAAAAAGAACAGGGTGTGTATCGTATTCAAAATGGTCGCTCTTCCTCTTCCCTCTGCTGGAAGCACCAGGTTACTTTTCCCCAGTGTTTCCTGGGGGAGCCCGGTTAGCCTCCTGGAGGTAAATCTCACGATATTGTGAGATGCCCGAGATGACTGGGTCCCACTAGCCTTGGCCACACTGAGCCTGCAGCAATTTGCGGATCACAGTTCAGGCTTTCCTACTCACACACTGGTTCTGCAGTGCTTTCTGCTAGTGAGCCTCTGCTCTGGTACCTGGGACTCCCTGTGTCCACCGTCTGTCTCTCTACTCTTGGGAGCAGAGGTTTGCCGTGTGTCCTCTCATCAATTTTAGTTGTCAATTGTCAGTCTGTTCGGCTTTTTATTTGTTGTGAGGAAACAGTGGTGACCTCCCAGCTCCTGACATGCAGAACTGGAAACCATAAGTTTGGACTTTAAAACAGCCTTTTTATTAAAAAAAAAATACAGGCTTATAGAAAGGTTGCAAATATAATTCAAAGTAGCCCTAGATACCTTCATACAGATTCCCAAGTATGCATATTTTATCACATTTGCTTGATCTTTCTACCTACATAATTTTCAAGTGCTTGAGATACAGTATGTATTTCCTAAAATCAAACCCAAATAAACAAAATATGGTCACCAAAATCAGAAATTTAGCATAGACGAAAAGCTATAACTAATCTAAAGACTTGTTTCAACTGTTGCCAATTGTCCTCTAATGTCCTTCGGAGCAAAAGAAACATACCTTCCTCATCCAGAATCTAAGTCAGGTCCACATGTTGCATTAGTTGCAATGTCTCGTTAGCGCACCTCCACGGGCAGAGGTTCTTCAGTCTTTGTCTACAGGAGACCGTTCTGCGTGGCGTGGGCACAGCTCCCACTCGGAAAGGCCAGTGCAAAGCGAAGTCTGATGCACAGGACCCAC